>CM021101.1:473518133-473786058 GCA_007115665.2 Sequoiadendron giganteum | reverse complement strand
AGATCCAAAAGAACTCCTCCTATCATCTTCTCATTCTTAGTACCATCTTCACTAAAGTTCTCCAAAAGGAGAAGTGGGCAACAAAAACCTCATCCTTCCTCTCCAAGATATATAGGAGGCTCAAGTTCAAATCCTACTTCTCTCAAAACTCATCACCCATCATTATGAGGTCTCTTTAGGGGTTAAGTCATGTCTTAGGGGCACTATATCATGCCCATTTGGTCCCTACTCTAAGGTATAGACCCTAGGGGGTCTATTTTTGCACCTTAACAAAAACAATTCACCAACAACTCTCTTAAAAAGCCCATTCAAGGGTCCATACGAGTTTCAACTTTAGCTAGGTTTCCCATGACCTAATTCCCACTTACACCTCCATGATTCACAATTAAATGACCTCACAACTTTAGTCTCCAAATACATTAAGTCTACTCATTTTTAGGTCTCAAATGAGTTCAAATTTATATCCTCAAGAATAAGTCTTTTGATTATCTTTTGATGGTTCTCTCTCTTCATGCTAACATCATCACCTTCCTGGACATTACCAACACGATCATAAGTAACAATTGTATATCACATTAATTTAATAGTAGAGTATTCTAAACTTTAACTATATAAGGATTGATTTAAAATTTCAATTTGTATCCTATAGTATATGAGTGCATTCCACCCTTTTGGCGGCAACAATAAAACATGATATCAAAACAAAATTCAAGAATATTGTCAAAAGATCACCTTATTTATCATCACAATATATTTAATCATCCATTCAAGAAAAAACATATAACAAATTAAGGTTGTATTAAATACATACAAAACAGGGTCTTACAAAGGTCACGAGTCACATAGTTGGACATGCCATAAGGGTGAGCATATTTGATGCAAGAGTATCTGAATAGGTTGATGATCCGCATCACCGAAAGACACTCCAAGGTCATATTTGACGGTCTGCAAGTTCAAGAATTGTCAAAATGTCAACTCAGAATTTAAAGATTAAAAATAGCGATATGAATGTATTTATTAGTTCATGAATTATGAAGAGAGTTGATCCAAGAATTTGGAAAGTTATGGTAGGCGTTAAATTATGATAAACATTTATATAATTCATTTATTCATGAATTAAATTATTCTAGACGCAGTGGTGCATGAAGGGGTAGAAGATATATTGATGAAGTCAAAAGAATGGTAATAGTAGTAAAGTCAATAGAATAAGTTTTTTTTTTTAAAACCATCTTGCGTCATTAGTACGTTATTAGTACGTCATATTGTGGTAGTAATTATTATTTGTAAATGTAATATTTATATTGGCGTGAAGATGTCAATGAGTTGTTATAAACAACTCATATATTAGAATTAGCATATGGTTAATATAGGAGATAGGAGACATTTCAGTTGAACTAATATCTTAGAATATAGGAGACATCCTCTTATATATATATGTATTGAATTGAAAAGAGAGAAGTGCGTAAATTATTTGATCAGATTTTCTCTGAGACTCAAGATTAAAAGTGAAAGTGTTTATAGTCCATGGCAATGAAGTTTGGAGTTGGGGTTGCACAACTTGTATTCACCATTTTTAGCTCTTTGCTGGTTGCTCAATTCTCAAGTTGTGCAGGTAAATGATCTCCCATTCCCTAAAACAAAAAGTTCCATCCATATATATATATAGATGGTTCTACTTCTGAATTGATACTTTTAATATGTTGATGTACTGGTGTGAAGAACAGGTAGACAATGTTTGAAGTCTGATCTGCACTCTGATGCAAAATCCAAGATATATATACAGAGACTGTAAAATTCTTAGTCGATCCAGTTAAACATAATGAATTTAAGATGATATAAGTTGTATTGATGCAGGAGGGTAGTCGTGCATTAGCAAGCATAACCCATGACAATGCTGAAAATAAAGGTATGAATAGAAAATCAACGAAGGAGTTTGAGACACACGATTATGGTTCAATTGATCCTTCTCCTTCTTTACAAAAACCCACACACAAACTAATTAATAGTCGGTGATGGCTGAACACTTGAAGAGGAAGAGCAGGATGGTATCTTAATCCTAATCTTATATAGGATCTAATGATTATATTTGTTTTTTACTATATAATAGCATGAAGATTATATAAAACTTCTGCTCATAAATAATGATGTCCACAACATTTATTGTATACACTATTTTATGAAAATTGAAGGACTGCCTCAAATATCTTTGGGTTTAATTTCTAGGCGACTTCTAATAGTGGATTTTAAATAGAGAAACCACAAGGGGGAAAGGACAAAGATGATCTAGTGAGACATCAAGGAGTATGATGTGGAGTACAAGTAGGAGAGTGGGTCATGTAAGGATCTTGTCATATGGTATCCTATGTGGAAGTGATTATTTTATACTGCATGTGAGGAAAGCTATTATGAAAAATTATAGCTTAGTTTATGAAATTAATAAAAAATTGAGATCTTTTGGTGGCTAGGTTTTTCCCTTGCTAAGGGTTTCCCATGTAAACTTGGTGTTATTTGTATTTTTCTTTTTACTTTTCTACGTTTAACTATTTAGGTTAAATAATTGAACAATCCTTCTTGGGACTCTTTGGCCATGATGAGATCGTATGGTATTAGAGAAAGGTTGATCTAGTATTTGCATTAATGTGGGTGTGAGCACACATTGTTGATGTAGTTTTTCAAAAATGAGGGTATATAGAAAAATATGCGACACAAAAAATATGTCACTTTCTTTTTATGATCAAAATTAGCATTTGACAAGTGAAAATTTTGGTACTCTAGATATGTCCAACACCAAATTTGGTGCTCACCAAATTTGAAAGATGTTATAAAAACAAAAAAAACTTTATTTTCATTTTTCTAATCTTCAACCTGTGACCTACATATTTTTTGCTCCTCAACCCATGCTTGCCAAAATACATTGTCATTTTCACCTCGAGGTTGTGAAATATTCATCAAGATGTCATTTCAAGACACTAAGGAGATCAATGAGGTAACTATATCTAGTTTTTTAGTTTCTAATTTTGATTAAATTAGGTTTTTAATTCAAATTTGTTTTAATTTCTAAAAAATGATATTCCACCCCCAAATGTTGAAAATCATCCATCACCTCCTAATGAATACCCTCTTGAATAAGAACCATGACAAATACCTCCATAAATTCATATGGATCCCCCAAGAACACAAGAAAACATAGTAGAGAAAATAGAAGACAATAAAAAATAGCTTGAGGAATTGATAAAATAAATTTCCATGTGAGGATCTTAATATTAGTATAACATAAATGGTCCAAACCATATACTAAGTGATAAGGTGAGATCCATAATCCCATCCACCCATAAATAAAATCTCAAGAGATTTTTTATATCAATTTCATAATTATTTTTAAGTTTTTATTAGTTGACTCAGCTAAACCATTATCTTGGTATTAGAATTAGAAACTTGGACATGAGAGTTATCTTTTATCTAATTTGTCATTGGAATTTTTATAGTAGTAGAGGTTTCATCTAAAAAGTAATTCTTCTAAGGACTTTATGAAAGAATTCTTAATTATTTAGACATCTTAATGAGTTCAAAAAAGGTTAAGAATAATTTCACCTTTTCATTATTCATAATATAAGTACCTAACTTATGAGTTTCACCTCTCTCAAAAAAATTCATGGCTTTACCTTGGATTATTGGAGTTTGTAGACTAGTAATAGGTTGAATTACAACTCTAGGTGTATCTAGATTATTGTTAGCATTTTGATCTAGAAATGTGTGGTAGTTACTTGGTGAAAATTATCATATTATTTTTCCCTTTGGATGAATTTTCCTAAAGGAGTGTAATGGTAATAACCCAACTAATATGTACAAAAAAAAAAAAAAAATTATGTTTTTTTTAAATTTAATTACATCTAGGATAGGCGTCCATCCATGCAAGAAAGACCTTCATCCATACAAGACCCCAACCAATTGGTACATGTTTAGTTATGGACTATCTAATAAAAAAAGTAAAAGATCAAACCAAATTAGTTTAGAAGTCTCATTGTACTAACAATAATCAACACCAATCAGTTGTAGTTGTTAAATATATTTTTTGTTTCATATGTGATAGTTAATCACAATTCTTAGAATAAACACCCTTAGTACACTTTTGTTTCTCATGAGTAATTTCTAGTTGTAGGGAAAACTTGTGTACAAATGTGTATTAGTACTTAATCACTTCCCCTTAAATTCTTAATTCTAACATTTGAAATCAAATGTCTCAATTATTTCTATTATATAAATTTAAGACCTTACATAGTTAATACTGAAATTACATCAAACCTAGTAGTAAGTTAGTTAAGCATATAAAATTATGAAAGCTAATGTTGACATGAAATTCACTAATCATAAAATATTGATTTTCTAAAGTTTTAGAGATTTTGAATACAATAATTTGGTTTTGTGTTTTTAGGATGCATTATGCTTAGTTTGAATCTATTCACACTCTATCTACAAACCAATTACCATTTTATAGTTAAAAAATTATTATTCAAATGAGAAGATATGCATTTTTAAATCCCTTTTTTTTTTAAATTTTCATTTCTATAAATTACTCAATGATAAGGGTAATTTTATTCCACAAATACTTGATCCCATCTCCTAGTTGTTTGTTTTCCTGTAGAATTGACTCAAGCATACATTGGATTGCATTAACTAGATATACCTAGATGCAATGGAGTGTGGACACTTAGACAAGAATCGTGGACTAATTGACATAATGTCTGAAAGAAAGGATTCATATATAATGTGGAAACACATAAAGAAAAGAAAAGTGTGATTACTTGATAGAGTACCTTGGAGGATAAGAAACCTCGTGGAATGAAATAATTGCATGACATGCACAAATTTATATTTTTTGATAGGGTCTTTTAGAAACACAAATCCTTATGTACATGATACTCTCATAAATTTGGATTTGGCGCTTGTTTGTTGAACCAAACCATAAATATTTATATTCACATGATACTCACATTGAATCCACATATACTAAAACTACTAATGACCTTTTTTGATAAGATTAAATTATGGATTTCTCCTTCAATCCCCCCATTAAGGACATACCCAAATGATTTATTTCATGTATATAATAAACTCATTATTTGGAAATTACAAGATTCCTAGTTTGGATGTTAAGTATCTACATTAAAGGGATTGATTTTGGGCATACAATAAATCATTGTAAACTAATGTTAGGAATGTTGCACTTGTTTCATATTGGGTGTCTACACCAACTCTAAAATAGAGTATTTCTTCAAGATTCGTAATAACTTTGAATTCCTGGGACTCTTTAGAATAACTTAACATAGAAAACTTAATAACATTAATAATCTAGTATTCTCATGTGGTATTTTACTTATAATAAAAACATCAAGCAACAAAGGATAGTAAAGATGGTGACAAACATTAACAAAACTATTTGACTTACCTAGAGAGCATGAGAGAAGAACAAAAACTTTATCTTTTTTATCGTTGGTCTCTCACTTTCCTACTACCTTCAATGCTTCCCCATTCATCCTACATATTTCTAGTGTGATTTTATCATATTTATGCTATGTATATTGATTCCTATATATTTCCCTAAGGTACAAGAATAGTGGCAAACAAAAGCACCAAACAAACTGAGTTCATGGATCTTGAAAGGGTTTGTGGGAGGATCCAAAATACCACACGAGGTGGATAGTTATCGAATATCTCATTAAGGACTTCTTTAAGTTTGGATATTTTGAGGAAAGCTATCAAACTGTCTGATGAAATTCTTCAAAGAGACTTGCCTTCCAATTTGTTTACATAATTAGATAGATACTACAAGAAAGGGTCTATACAGGAGGATTTTAGACTTCACAAGGAGATGATGGTAAAAATAATTGCTCCAAATTTGTTACATATAATTTAGTGATTGATGCACATTGAAAGGAAAAGGTATGATGCAAAATGTTGTTTTATTATAATGCACTCAATGATGGGCTCTGTAGAGTTGAAAATTGAAGGATGCTCACAAAGAATTAAAGGAAATGTGGGAAAACAAAGAATTTTTTAGGAAAGTGAAAAACGAGAGTTTGAATCCTAATGTTAAGATGTCAAGATGGCAGTTCTTGTTGAGATTTTCACAACAGATTATAATACTTGATAGTGCACTTGAGACATATATTTGATATAGTTGTATAGTTGAGTAGCCATTATATAGTGTTTTCAATATTAAGTGATCAACAACTATTGGTGAAAGTTATCTTCTCTTGTTAATCTGTCTATGGCATGATATAGTGATCTCTTCACAGTAGTACAAGTGGTTCCTTAGTTACTCAAACAAATGTTTGCATGGTGCTTGCAAGGATGTGGTAACACTATTAGTTTCCTAATAGTGTGTATGCAAATGATAAAATGACAATATTGCATAGCACAGTGATGATTGTCTTGAGACACACAAGTGTTTGATAAGATTTTCTATGCTATTAGTGTGTAGCAACTTTGTTTGTTGTTGCTGCTATAAAGAAACCATACATGAAGTGATAGTACTTGATGATGATGAAAAATAATTTCTTAATGATGAACAATACTTGGAGACATTAACTTTGAGTCTTCACATTCATGGACTTGGCTATTTGCATACCATTTACTTCATTTACATTCTTCGATAGTGGCTCTTGCTTATGTTTTTATGTTTGTACAGTGAGCAGTGGTTTTTGTGAATGCATGTTTCTTTATGCAAAAGTGATTGTTGGTCATTCTCAGATTATTATTAAAACTAGTTCAATATTTGTAGTGATAGAGGATAGTTGAGTTCATACTAAAAATGTTTTGGGTCTAACTCTTTGTTCATGCTAATAGTTGTTATCTTTTTTTTCTTGAAGTGACAGATACTTGTCTATGGATGTGCATATTATCTTTGACAGTGGTGACCATTTACTTTATGACAAGTGTTGTTTCAAGTCAATTTTTTAGGTAACATGCATTGTAGGGGGGGAAGAGAAATAAGTGCTATGTGATTGTTGTCAAAGGGGGAGAAGAGCAACTAGGTGCAAAACAAGGTGTAGCTATAGGTGTACTTGTTTTTTGTTGATTTGACATCAATGACAAAGGGGGAGTTTTTGGAGTTGATGTTTTTCATTGATGTCAATTATTCATCATGCAAAAGGGTTTGTGCTTAGAGTTTATGTTGATGCTTTCATTCTTACAAGGTCATTGATGCTTAATTGATATCAAATGAGAAAGATACAAGTTAGGTACATGTTGATGTATGATTTTTGATAATTATCTAATGATTTTTTGTGTTGATACTCAAAGGTATTTGTGATTTATCTTTTAGATATTGGATTTCATGGTGTTGTTGTATTCTTGGATTCAAGATAGAGAAATTCCCTTTTGTGTTGAGATGTCCTACTCTAGGATTTTTTATCATTGAAATTTTTGATAAAAGCCCTAAGACCTAGGGTTTATCCCTTGTGAAGACTTTCCAAAAGAAAAATTTACTTGGTGTTATAAACTATATTTGACTTACCATCACCAGTAAGAGGAAATTTAAGTAAAATCTTAAGGGTATTACTCTCATTGGATACTGATCCCTTCATCGATTCAACAACTTAATGTCTCTCATTATACTGATCGTAGAAATGTAATGTTTATCATTTAATCTTTTGTATGGTAGGATTATAACATCAATGGTTACTCCTCTCTTTTAGAACCTTGACATGAGTTTTGAGGTATTTATCATTCAAGTTGGTTACCACAATTTCGTAACTGCAGGAACAATGTTGGAAAGAAAAAAACAAAGGAAAAAAATTTGAGTCTTTGTGTTTGAATGTGTGGTTTTCGATGTAACAAAAAAAGGATATACAGTGTTAATTTGTTCCTTCAATATGAAAGATATGAGTTGAAATATTGTGAAAAAGTGAATTCAGACAACAAAAGGAAACTTGAATTGCTTTATCGAGTTTATTCCTTTCACTATGGAATATGACACAAAGAATTGAATGTGCGAGAATTATCAATAGTGCATTGAATATTATTTGAGGAGTGATAAATGATATATATATATGTATCATAATTTTTTTGAATTGTGACTTGAAATTTATTCTCTTTACATTGATCAGTGTGTTAAAGGAGTCCTATGATGGTGTCTCTGTTTATGTATGAAAAAGGGTGTGTGATTGTGGTGTGTAACAGAAAAGAGGAGAGGTAGTCTTGAGACTTAGATTTTTTATTGATATTTGTGTGAATGCGAAGGATGGTGTTTGTAGAAATGCAATTTTAGAGATAAACCATTTGAGCAATGGATTGTAGTGTAACAGGGTAACCACCTAAAATAGTGTTTCT
This sequence comes from Sequoiadendron giganteum, assembly GCA_007115665.2. NCBI lineage: Eukaryota > Viridiplantae > Streptophyta > Pinopsida > Cupressales > Cupressaceae > Sequoiadendron > Sequoiadendron giganteum. The sequence goes on along the minus strand of CM021101.1, from coordinate 473,777,727 downwards.
TCTTTCATGGACATTGATCAGTAAGACCATAGATAGTTGCTAGTGAGGTAGTTGTATTTTCTAGTGATGTTCCTTTGCCTATGAGCCATACCTATAATTAGTGAGGTTCCTTTTCTAGTGAGGCACATAAAGTAGCCAGTGAGAGTGGGTTTTTATTAAGCTAATGAGGCATTTTTCCTAAGTGGTTCTTTATCCCTATGAGTGTTTTCCACTTATGAAAATATTGTTTTATGGTTCTTTTGTGATCTATGTGGTTATCATGATTCACGCAATTTAGTCTTGCACCTTCCTTTATGTACTTTGCAATATTTGAGTTTCTCATGTGGTTTAAGGGTATGATATTGACTCACATTTGAAAAAATACTTGAAATTGAACAATCCATGATCACAAAGAAGTCATGTATTTTGGAAAACAATGAAATTGAATTTAGTTATTAAAAAACTGATTCACCCCCCCCCCCTCTCAGTGTTTTCCCAATAGAAACTAATTTCTCATTGGAATTTCTATGGTAGAATAGAGGTTTCTTCTAAAAATTTATTCTTGTAAGGACATTATGAAAGAATTATTAATTAAAGACATCTTCATGAATTCAAAAAAGGTTAAGAATACTTTCAATTTTTATTGAATTCATAATATAAGTACCTAACTTATGAGTTTCACCTCTCTCAAAAAAGGTCATGGTTTTACCTTGGATTATTGGAGGTTGTAGACTAGTAGATGGTTGAATTGCAACTTTAGGTGTATCTAGATTGTTGTTAGCATTTTGATCTAGCAATTTTTGGTAGTTATTTGGTGGAAACTATGATGTTAGTGGCCCCTTTGGATGATTTTTCCTAAAGAAGTTTAATGGTAATAACCTGGGCAATTGATATGTACCCAAAAAAATTATATCTCTCTTTAGTTTTTAAAAATTTAATCATACATCTATCCATATGAGATATGGATTTGTCCATCTAGTATAGGAATCCATCCATTCAAGCTAGACATTCATCTATACAAGACCCCAATCAATTGTTACATGTTTAGTTATGGACTATCTAATACAAATAGAGTAAAAGATCAAACCAAATTAGTTTAGAAGTTTCATTGTACTAACAATAATCAAAATCAATTAGTTGTAACTGTTAAATATATTTTTCTTTTCATATTTGATATGTAATCACAACGCTTAGAATCAATACCCTTAGTACACTTTAACAAGTAGTTTCTAGTTATAGGGAAAACTTGTGTACAAATGTGTATTAGTACATAATCACTTCCCCTTAAATCCTTAATTCTAACATCTAAAATAAAATGTCCCAATTATTTCTATTATATAAATTTAAGACCTTACATATTCAATACTATAATTACATCAAACCTAGAAGTATGGAAGATAAGCATATCAAATTATGAAATTTGATGATGACATGAAATTCATTAATCATAAAATATTGACTTTCTAGAGTTTTAGAGATTTTGAATAAAATAATTTGGTTTTGTGTTTTTAGGGTGCATTATGCTTAGTATTCATATTTTCATACTTTATCTACAAACCAATCACCATTTTATTATTAAAAAATTATCCTTTGATAACATATGCATTTTAATTTTTTTAATTTTTTAATTTCCATAAATTACTTAATCATAAGGCTAATATTATTCCACAAATGCTTTACCCCATCTCCTAGCTATTTCTTTTCCTCTAGAATTGACTCAAGCACACTTTGGAGTGCATTAACTATATATACGTAGACGCAATGCAGTATGGATGCTTAGACAAGATGTATGGATTGATTCACATAATATCTCAAAGAAATGATTCATATATAATGTGGAAACATAAAAATAAAATAAAAGTGTGAATTCTTTATAGAGTGTCTTGTAGGATAAAAAACCTCATGGAATGCAATAAACATGCACAAATTTATATTTTTTGAGGGGGTTTGTTAGAAACATAGATCCTTATGTACATGATACTCCCATAAATTTGGATTTTGCACTTTTTTGCTGAACCAAACCATAAATATTTATACGTACATGATACTCCAATTGAATCTACATATACTAAAACTATGGATGACCATTTGTGATAATCATTTTCTGAATTTCTGTCGTCAAATCCCCCCATTAAGGATATATCCAAATGATTTATTTCTTGTATATAATCAACTCATTATTTGAAAATTACAATAATATTCTTGGTTTGGATGTTAAGTATCTACATTGAAAGGATTGACTTTGGGCATACAATAAATCATTGTAAACTAATGCTATGAATGTTGCACTTGTTACATATTGGGTGTTTACACCTACTCTAAACTAGATTACTTCTTCAAGAGTCGTAAAAACTTTGAATTTTGGATTCTTTAGAATAACTTAACATTGAAAATTTATAATAAAATTAAGAATATAGCATTCGCATGTGGTCGTTTACTTATAATAATAATAATATGAAATAGAGGATAGGAAAGATGGTGGAAAACATTAACAAAACTATTTCACTTACCTAAAGAGCATGAGGGAAGAACAAAAAATTTTTCTTTTCAATCGTTGGTCTCACTTTCCTACTACCTTCAATGCTTCCCCCTTCCTCCTATATATTTCTAGTGTGAATTTTTCATATTTATGCTATGCATGTTGATTTTTATAGATTTCTTTGATGTACAAGTATAATGGTGAAAAAAAGCACCAAAGTAACTCAGGTCATGGATCTTGTAAGGGTTTGTGGGAGGATCGATAAAACCACATGAGGTGGATAGTTGATGGATAATCAAACTATTGATAAAACTATTGATAAGAAAAATAGAATAACTAAATTTTCTTTCCTTTGGCTATATATGGAATATATCAATAGCATGGATGCACTCCCATAGAAGGGCATCCTAAGGGTGTTATAGAGAATTTTCAAATTATGCTTGGAAAGATAAGAATATGAGGTAAATCATGTGTTTGGTAGATAGTTGAAAATACATTATGAAGAAAATTGGATGTGTTTCATTCAAAAATAGATTAAGTATTTTTATTTCAATGCTATTGTTGTGTGTAAATGATTGATATTTTTATAAACTTTGCGATAATTTTTAAAAATGGTTCAATGATTTAATGAATCAATTCTTACAATTTAACAAAGATGCTTAGTTATAATTTGTATGATTTACAAAAGGTTATTTTGGGGTTGTGCATGGATTTCTAGGAGGATGTTGATGATCCACATGTATATTAACCACCATTAGAATTCATAAGTTTTTAATTGTAGGTTGGAAACATGTTTCATGTGGTTTGGGGCTTCGAGAAAAATTGAAGCCAACATGGATTATTTGAGAAGTCAAAGAAAGGTATAAATATGAGATTTCAAGACAATTGGAATAAATAAAATAAGTTTAAGGATAGTATTGGATTTTCAATAGATAAACCACAAGGGGGAAAGGACTAAGAGGAGAGTTGGGCATGAAGGAGTATGATGTGGAGTACAAGTAGGAGAGTGGGTCATGTAAGGATCTTGTTGTGTCATATGGTAGACTATGTGGAAGTGGTTATTTTATTTTGCATGTGAGGAAAGCTATCAAGTGACAAATTATAGCTTAGTTAATATGAAATTAATAAAAAAATGAGATTTTTTGGTGGCTAGGATTTTCTCTTGCTATGGGTTTCCTCAAGGTAAATTTGGTGTTATTTTTATTTTTCTTTTTACTTATGTATGTTTAACTATTTAGGTTAAATGAGTGGACAATCCTTCTTGGGACTCTTTGGCCATGATGACATCATATGGTATTAGAGAAAGATTAATCTAGTATTTTCATTAATATGGGTGTGAGCACACCTTGTTGATGTAGTTTTTCAAAAACGAGGGCATATAAAAAACATTTCCTTATGAGGATCTTAATATTAATATGAAATATGAAAGAAAAGGAGAATGAAAAAATTGGGCTCTGTGAAAAATGGTCTCCCAGTAGGATTTTTTTTGAAAAAGCTCAACACAAGTTACATATTTACACCAAGCAACATCAAGGGTTTCATGAGAACAAAGGAACATGGTCATAGGAGACCTCGAAATGATAATTTTCATCCAAAAAGGTATCACAATCTAGACCCACACATGTCTTTTCCCACTAGCACATGCACGCTCCTCCGTGTAATCTGTCTAGAGAAAGTCAAACATATTGGGCCCCCAAAAGACCTAGGTGTTTATTGCATGATAAAAAAAATCCTTTTGATATTTGTGAAGATGATATATCTATTGAGATAGAGAATAGAGGAAACCCTAAGTAAAATCTCAATATTTCTAAGGTTTCTAGGGATATTTGTCAGGATGGATATGTAGGTAGTAGTAAAGATAATGTTCAAGTGAATCATCGAAAAGGAATTCTCTTCAATCCAAAAAAATAGTTTACACAAACTAGGTTTTCAGTTCTACGAGAGCTAGACCAAAATGGCCATGCAAGGTCCCATAATGATTTTAAAGGGATATTTTAGTGAAGAGACTCCTTTTCCAAGAGAGATAATAATATTAGGGTATCAGAAGGTGAGAAGAAATTAATCTCCACAAGTAGAGTTCATCATGCAAATATTTCTATACATGCAAAGACATTGTAGCAAGAGAATACTAATAAAGTTGCATTAGTTTTTTCAAAAGGAGAATCAGAGGAGAATGGGAGTCAAAGAGGTATAAAGAAAATACAAAAGAAGAAACATGCAAAAGAAAAAACATAGTTTAATGGGATACAAAAGGGTATAATAAAAATATAAGAGAAACAACATGCATAAGAATAAATTAGGAAGATAGTCTCAAGAACACAACATCAGAAGGACAAGAAAAAGGGGAAAAATGCTACAAAAGAAAAATCGCTATAAAAGGGTAAAGGAAGTTAGATGCAATGGAAGTGAGTAGCAGATTTTAAGAAAGTAACTAGTGTAAAAATAGATACCAAGCTCCATATGAATCCTTCAGGGGAGTATGCAAATGGGCTTCAATATTGAATCCAAGTTGCAGAGGGAGGCAATGTTTAAAGTTAAATATTGGGTATTTAAAGGATTTGGTTTGTTTATTCAACCTTGGTCACCTGATTTTAATCCTGAAAGTTTTGTAGTTAGATTCACTCCTTTCTAGATTTAGTTGCCTTTCCTTCCATTGGAATATAGGGGGTTGAATTTGATTGAAATTTTGCGAATCAAATAAGATTTTTTCTTAGGAATGATTTTCCCTCCTATAGAAATCTGGCCAAATTTTTTAGATTTTATGCCTTGTTGGATGCTACAAATACGTTTCCTGAGAAAATTTAGATAAAATCAAAATATGGTCAATATAACTAGGATATCCTTCTAGAAATTTTGGAGAATGTATGTTATAAATGTCACAATTTAGGACATTCAGGAAGTGATTATTTAGACAAGGTAAATGAGGTTTTTAAGAAGATTAGAGAAATTCAAACATCTATTGAGTCCATACAAATGGGTTCTTTGAAAGAGCCTTTGAAACATAGTTCATATCAATTAAGGATGGAAAGAAAATATAAAAAATAGAAGAAGATTAGGTCCACATGGGAAGTAAATCACAATGGATTCACTCCAATGAACCTAGTAAAGTTGTCTTCTTGTAATAATAAGAAGGTGTCAATAATTCTACCCAAGTTTTTATAGCAATATCAAACAATATTTTCATATTCTACTTCCTTTTCTCTTGTTTCTAGTAAGAAGATAGATATTGTAGTGAAGAATCTCATGTTTGATAAAAATTTGATACTACATAGAGTTATAAGGATTAGTCAGAGGATCTATGCATTGGCTATTCATAGAATATTGAGAAGGATTCCAAAGATCTATGGCCCTTTGATGAGGATCAAATGAATTTGGGTACTTTTGAGAAAAAAATTCAAGACGACAGCCTTGAGGAATCGATAGACATAATTTTAGTGTTTGAAAGTTTCGAAATGATGAGTTTGATTGCAAATGAAGTGTCTAGGGAAGAGATGGGCTCAGATATTAAGTCTTTTAAATTCACTTTAATGTCATTGGTAAAGGATGCAAATTATTTCTTTGATATGGAGGAGGGTAATGTGGAAGAACTTCTGGATACATGTTCATTGGAAAAAATTTCAAAATCAAATGGTTCAGTAGATAATCAAGGTAAAAAGGTTTCTTAAAATAATTTTTTTGGGGAAATTCTAGCTACATAGTTACATAAGCAGGATTGTGAGCAGTTGGATAAGAATGTGACCTTGATGGATAGTAAGATGGATTTTGATTATTCACAGACTTTGGCTATTACAAAAACTCATTGCAACCAATTAGTTGTCAGTAAGTCTCTAGGGAAGAAAGGTAGAAAGTCACACATGACAAATATCAAAGAAGAGATATCAATAGGAGTGTAATCAACTTTGGATGATGCAATGATATTTTTGACAAAAAATGTATGAGGAGAGCATGCTGCTCTCCTCAATGCCAATGGAAATATTGTCATGGAATGTGAGGGGCATTAATGCCCCTAATAATAGAGCTCTGATCAAGGAACATCTAAAATCTTGTGGAGCTAATATAATAATTCTACAAGAGACAAAGACTTCAGATAAAAAATTTGAGGCATCAATTCAGAAATAGTGAAAATTGAATTCTTTTCATTCTCCTATGCAAGGTGCTTCAAGTGGTATTATTGATTTATAGGATTCTAAAAAAATGGTGGTAGAATTATCAAGAAACAAGAGAAATTGGTAACTCTTGAAAATCTCCCACTTTGACCACTATTTTTGGCTCTTAAATTTTTATGCCCCTATGCAGCTAAAACTGACAAGAAATAGTTAAGGGATATTTTTACTAATAGTTTTGATGGAATAAAGAATGATAAAGTATTAGTTGCAAGGTATTTTAATGTTATAGCTAGCTTGCATGAAAAAAAGGGAGGGATTCTTACACAAAAGGTAATAGATGACTTTGTAAATTTCATATCCTATAATTTTTTGATGGACATCCAACCAACAAAAGGTAATTTTCACCTAGAAAAGTAGAAGGAAATGCTTCTTACAAATAGAAAAAAGGTTAGAAAGATTCCTTGTCTCAGAAAAATGGAGTGGAGGCAAAAAAGAGTTATTGTCTGAAATCTTTCCTTTTTCACATTCTGATCACTATGATATTTATTTAACTATTAAAGTAGCTAAATTTGTAAGGAAACATGTCTCATCTTTTAAATTTTCAAAAGATGTGGTTTCACTATCCACACATTTTTCCTTTTTTGAGACAATAGTGAGATATGTTCCTTTTGTAAGAGGATCAAGAATGTATCAACTAGATCATAAATTGAAGCATATCAAACAATAGATCAAAATTTGGAATTTGATAGTATTTAAAAATATTTTTGAGAAGAAAGAAAGAGTTTTCAAGGAATTATCAGAGTTAAATGACAAAATAATAGCCCAGGGTCTAGATTCTAACACTTATGAGCTTCAAAATAAGCTTCAAAAAGAATGGGAGGAGTTAGTGGCTATGGAATAAATTTATTGGAAGAAAAATTCTAGGGAGTTGTGGTTGAAAGAGGGTGATGGAAACACAAAAAAAAAATCATGACTCTACATAGATTAAGAAATTACATAACTCCATTTTGAGAATTCAAAGTGCTCAAATGGGAAATGAGTTCATTGGGGAAGAAGAAATACAAAAAGAAGCTATAAGGTTTTTTTTCTACCCTCTTGTCCATTCCTAAAAATAAGTCTTCATCATTTGTAAAAGATGTAGAAGAATTGTTGGATTCTATATCAACATTAGTCTTAAAGGAGGATTATGAGCAACTATTGAAGCCTTTTTCTTTTGAGGAAGTCAAGAGTTTAGTTTTTCCCATGTAGCTAGAAAAAGATCCTGGACTGGATGGTTTAACAACGTTGTTGTTTTAGAAATGTTGGGACTTCATAGGTTATGATAATTTTTTGGCATTAGAGGCATCCGGGAGAAGAGGTACTATGCTAAAATAGTTTAATTCAACACATATTACCATTTTTCAAAAAATTAAGGATCTAGAAAATTTTGTAGAGTCTAGGCCCATATCTTTCTGTAACACAATGCATAATTTTTTTACTAAAGCCATTTATCTAGGAATCCAACCACTAATGTTGATAATAGTCTCACAAGAACAAGGTAGATTTGTTCTTGGAAGGGAGAATTCAGAAGGTGAAATATTAGCACATGAAGTGCTACATACTATTAAAAATTGTAGTATTCCATAATTCATAATTAAATTGGATATGATGAAATCTTATGACAGGTTGTACTGGTATTTTTTGATTCAAGTGTTGAAGAAGGTTGGGTTTAGTAAAAAATGGTCTAAATGGATACTCTCATGCCTCTCAGGTGCAAATATTTTTCGTTATTTTTAAATGGATCTTCGGTAGGTTTTTTTTGTTCTTCTCAAGGATTTGAACAAGGAGATCCTTTGTCTCCTTTACTATATATTATTATGGTGGAAGCCTTAAGTAGGTCAATTCTGAGGGTTCATTTGCAAGGCCTATGGCAAGGGATTTCAATTCCTAACACAAACATTTCAGCAACACACTCTCTTTTTGCAGATGATACATTATTGTTTGGTATGGCTTCATTGGTAGAAGTAGCATAGATTAAGTCATTGTTGGAAAAGTACTCTTTACCTTCAAGGTAGAAAATTAATACAAACGAGTTTAAAATCTATATTATTAATACAAAATAAGCTATAGTAATAAAATTGGTAGTGTTGCTAGGATTCCAAAAGTTAGAGCTTTTTGTTCTTATTTTGGAATACCTTTCTTTGTGGGATCAAAATAATATTTGTATTAGAAAAAGGTGTTAGAAAGCATTAAATATAGAATTATTATATGGAATGCTAGATGGTTGATGGTGTTAGGAAGAATTTTGCTGATTAAAACTATCCTTGTATCCATCCCAAAAAAAAATTTGGTTGTACTGCATACACGAAAATGTGTTATTCTTTGAATTGAAAGTATTATAAGACAGTTATTGTGGAAAGGTAATTTGAATGACAAGAAAAAAATCCTTTAGTATCTTTGGAAAATATTTTCTCTAACAAGTTTAGTGCTGGAGTGGGGATGCATAATTTGTCGGCAAGGAACATGGCTTTAGGTGCTAAGATGGCATGGAAAATGTATGCTAGAATTGATTTGAAATGGTGCAAGTTGATGAAAAGTAAATACTTGGATAATGATATACCAACCAAATTTTTTACAATTTCTAATCATACAAGTGGAGCAGTTATGTAAAATTTCATCTTGGCTTGTAGAGATGTTATTATCGCATACTTATCGTGGGAGGTAAATAATGGTGAACATGTCTTGTTTTGGAAGGATTAATGGAATGATGTGCCACCTCTTAACTCCAATCGAGATTTGTAGTTAGCAAAAGAGATCTTATCAGTGAGTTGGGGGACAACCTTAAATGATTATGTTTTCTCCTTAGATCCCCTTACAGGTTTAGTTAAATGGAAGGATTTTTTAGCAACCCCTCTTTTAGCTAATCAGAAAAATATTTTGTCAAGCATTTTGAATGGAAGAATTTTCTATTTATCTAATAAACTAGATAAATTGATTTGAGAACCTTTGAAAAGTGGTAATTATAATGTCAAGCAAGGCTATAAATAAATTTTTTCTCAAGTATCTCAGTCCCAATCTTAGATAGCATATATTTTTTGTTGGAGTTCGATGATATTTCTAAAGGCTAGAAGATTTTCCTCTTTGGCACTAAAAAATAAGATTTTGACAAGTGATAGATTGGTGAAATTAGGTATAGCAGAACCCTTTAAATGTGTTTTGTGTAAAGAGGATTATGAATCAGTGGATCAATTGTTTGTTGCTTGTCCAATGGAACAAGAGATTTGGGCTTTCACAATGGGAAAATTGAATGTAGCTTTTCTCCTGCCTAAGTCACTATGGGAGTTGTTTATCAGTTGGCCAATCTTGTATAAATCATCCCTCTTTATATATATTTGGATAGTATTTCCAACAATGGTAATTTGGTCAATTTAGTGGGAAAGAAATAAACACATATTCAGGAATTAGTCTACACCAATTCAAAGGATTATAGAGAAGATTGAGTGAATAATTTTAGAAGTTACAAATTCCTATATTTGTAGTTCCAAGACAGTTTCATCTTTATTCACTAATTGAGATAATTATACTTTACATCATTGGAAACACTTATCATTACATTTAATGGGATCTATCTTTCTACCAAATTCTATAAAAATAGATAGAAGTAAGATTAAGTGGATGCCCCCCAAGCCTTCTTTTTGTAAGATTAACTTTGATGGAGCTTCATGGGGAAATCCTAGGGTGTTAGGAGTGGGGTGTTGCATTCGAGACTGGAAGGGATTGTTACTTGTAGCTAAAGAAATTCATTTGTCTAATGCTACAAATAACATGGTGAACGCTCAAGCTCTCTTATCTAGTTTAACAATGGCAAAGGTTCTTATTATCATAAGCTTCATGTATAGAAGGAGACTCTTTATTGATTGTTAATGAATGCAAGGAGAAAAGAGTAAGTAATTGGAAATTAGGCTATATCCTTGAGAAGACCTCTAGGAACTTTTATCATCCTTTGAAGATGTTTGCATATCTCACACTTATCACAAGGGAAATAGATTAGTAGATGATCTTGATCATTTGGTTTGCGATAAAAAAGAATTGGAATTGGCTAAAGATGGTGAGGGTCTTGAAAAACTACCTTCCTTGCATGAAAGAGTATTATCAGAACAAATTTTTGTGTCCTAGCTAGTAAATTTGGGATGTTGTTGTTATGATGGATTTCCAATTTCAAGCCAAAATGATTTCTAACAAATAATTTTAAGAGATGTTCATTATTTGTTCAATGGCTATCCAGCCCTAGGAATGCACTGGGGCATGGATGCCATGCCATGTCTCCACATACATGTTGCCAATGTCGTGCCTACCTATGGATGCCTACAGTTCTATGCCTCTCCACTGTTGTCTTGTACCATGTTTGTTAGAGCAAGAAAAATGACGTATCTGCACTCCAAACCAGATACATTTAATTTAAATTCTCGTCTAAAATTTTAATTGCATGTTGGGAATTAAAAAAGTATTGGAAAACTCTTAAGTGGAATTAAAATATAATTTATGTTTTTTCTTTTGATTTATACATTATTAAATAAAATAAGTAATGTTTTGTTATTTTTTTTTAATTTTACATTTTAAAAAAATAAATAAGTTTTTAAATCAATTTTGTATAAAATTCATGTATTAAATTAAATTATTAGAAATTGATATTTTTATAAACATAAATAATATATGTATAAAAGGGTTTTTTTTTTTTTCTAAAAAATTTAGTCTAGAATTAATAAAATGATATATTTATAATTAGTTCAGTATAAATTAATAATTTAAAGTTATGTTTAATTTTTTCAATTATTGCATTTTGATATGAGTAAATAGAATGGATAGGGATATTAAATTTCATAATTAGAGAATGAATGTTCTTTGATAAAGATAAAATTAGTTAATGAAAATGTTCAATAATTAGCTTGCATTATCAATATAATAACAAAAAAGAAAGATGCTTATAATAATAATAATAATAATTTGAATTCAAAAGCCCAAAATACCACTAAATTACACTTTCAATAGAAAACTTAATATCACATAATGAAATGAAAATTTTAAGAAAAACTAAAACTAACAAACATATAATTTTATTAAAATTATAATTATAAAGTAACTCTTATTTAAATAAAATTAAAATGATTCTTAAATTTTCCTAAAGTAAAATAATTATATATCATTTATGTAAACTTAGTCCTTACAATCATTGTTTAAATTTTGAAAATATTTTTCAATTTCTAACATAAAAATAAAAATAAAAATAATAAAGAGTTATGAACTTCTTTTTTATATTGTAGACATCTTATTGTGCTTATTTTATTTCATTAGTGAAGGACTTATATGTTGCATCCAAATATGGACTTCTCTAACAATAATTTTTACCAATTTATATTCAAATAGATCAATCCCTACCTAAAATAACAACTTAACTGATTATGAATAAATTTAATCATTAAAATATTAGCACATTTAAATATTGAAACCTGAATTATTATAAAAATATAAATAAATATGTATATGATATATAATATATTATAATTATTTGTAAATTATGAAGTGAAATAACTTAAAGGGATATTTAATATTCACTTTAATAAAATAAAATATTTTTTAATATTTAAATATTTGAAATATCAATTACTATATTTTGTTTCTTATTAATTACTTTTATTTTGAATATATATTAATTTTTTCAATTAAATGTCTTCTTATTTTGAATTATGAAATAAGAAGTTTAATTTTTTTTTATACAAGTAGACTCAATATGGGATAGGCCTAACAACAAGGTTCAAAGAATGAGACATAATTGCCAATTACAAATTATGAAAACTCTAAGCCCACAATTCTTCTTCAAAACAAAGGGAAGTTGTTAAATTATCAAAAGATGAATTTGATTTTAATGTGAAGAGTTGAATCTATAACATTAAATTTTCTTATTAAATAAGTTAAATTGAAAAGAGCATTCAATTATATAAAATGTTATATTGAGAGTCTATGGGGTTAAGGTTATCACTTTCAACAATGACTACTTTAAGCTAAAGCAATAGAAATTTAAACAATGGTTGTAAGAACTAAGTTTACATCAATATTTAAAAAATTATTAAACATACAAATAATTTAAATAAAAACACAAGCTCTTAATAAAATTACAAATAAAATAATAATTGAAAGAAAAGTGTCAACACTTCAAAGTAAACTAAAATGTTTATAAGTATCAATTTTATGTGATTTTTAAAATTTATTAAGAGTAGAATTTTTTTATGGTAATCATATAAATAATTTAAATAAGAGAACAAACACTAAATATTGAATTAATCAAAATTATGAGGATTAAATTTAAATTATTCTTCAAAATTATTAAACATATTATAGAAATGTAATATTTGAGTAAACATATAAATAAATTATATAAAAAGATAAACATTAACTAAAATTTAAAGTGACAATCATAAAACTATTTTTAAATCTCTTTTATAGGATTATTAAATATAAAAATTATTTAAAGAAGACTATAATTTTATAATAAGATAATATTAATATTTTTTTAAATAATATTAACTATAAATACAAATACAATCAATTAAAAAGTATTAAAAAATTAGACCATTTTTTTAAAATTATTAAATATAAAAATAATTTAAAAAACTGGGTTGGATATTTTTAAATATTTTTAATTTTTTTTTTATATTTAATAGTTAAACTATTATTTAAAAAAATTTAAAAAATATTCATATACATAAATTATCACTTTTAAAATAATTAAAATAAATAAATTATATTAAATGCATATATATACATAAGAAAATAAAAAATTCCACATCCTCTTATTTAAGGAAGATATAAAAAGAAAAGATTATTAAGAATATATTCCACATTCTCAAAATTACTGCATTATATCCACGACTAGAAAAATCAAAGTTTGATGACGCTGGGTTGATGTGGCAACAGTGGAGAGGCACAAAACTACACGTATCTGTAGGCAAGCATGACATTGGCAACATGTATGTGGAGGCATGGCATGGCATCCATGCCTCGGTGCATTCCTAGGGCTGGATAGCCAGTGCCCATTATTTGAGTCTCTAATGGAAGAGGTCGTATTGTACACTCTGATGGTAGATACTACTTTCTAATGATTATAGCTCCCGCCATACAATGTACCTTGTGTTGGTTTGAGATTACATCACTCGTACCTTCAGGTTGTTGTTGGATCCTACAGGAAAATGTTATGATCTGCTTATGCCATAGGCAACCAAAGTTGGACAAGTGCCCATGGAATTATGGTTTTTTCCTAATATTAAATTTGTTTTGTAGGTACTTCAGGGTACAATGATTTGAATTGAAATTTCTTAAACATTTTTGAGGAGATAGGTTCACATGAGTCTACATGCTTTTGAATTGTCTTCAATTAATGGGCTCCCCTCATATGAATTCGAATTATGACTTCAAATCATGAATGGACACCTCCAACAAGTATTCACTAGCACTTTCACCCCAATAAGGTGCAATACTTATGCCTATAGGTTGAGCCCACATTATTTACGACTATGAAAAATAATGGACAACATGAAGAAAGTTGTGATCCATCTCACCTATCCCTCTCTACCTATCCCTCCTTCCCTTCCCTCTCTATTTCTCTCTATATCACATATCCCTCCCTCCATCCCACCTATTTCTCTCTCACTCTCTCCTTCCCTCTCTACTTCTCTCCCTCTCTCACTTATTCCTCTCTACCTATCTCTCATTCCCCCTCTAATTCTATATAGCTCCCCTATCCCTCTCTAACTCTCCCTCCCTCGCTCTCTCTCTCACTCTCTCTAGCTCTCTCTTTCCTTCTCTACTTCTTTCTATCTCACCTCTCTCTCCCTCCCTATCTCTATTTCATGTATCCCTCTCTACCTCCCTCTGTCCCGTTACCCTCCTCTCTCTCTCTTTCTTCATCCTTCCCTCTCTACTTCTTTACCCTCCTCTCTCTTTCTCTATCTCACCTATCCCTCTCTACCTCTCCCTCTGTCCCTCCCCCCTTCTCTCTCCGTCTTTCTCTCTCCTTCCCTCTCTATTTCTCTCTATATCACATATCCCTCTCTACCCATCTCTCCCTCTTTCCCACCTATTTCTCTCTCACTCTTTCCTTCCCTCTTTACTTCTCTCCCTCTCTCACTTATTCCTCTCTACCTCTCTCTCCTTCCCCCTCTAATTCTCTATATATCCCCTATCCCTCTTTTCCTCTCCCTCCCTCCCTATCTCTATCTCACTTATCCCTCTATACCTCCCTCTGTCCTTTTACCCTCTCTCTCTATCCTTCCCTCTCTACTTCTTTACCCTCCTCACTAATTCATTTCAAAAACAATACTTCCTATACAACTTTAGTTTTTCATTTTTATTTATTTATTTATTGTTTGGATTTTATAATAGAGAACAAATTTTAATTTTATTAAAAATTTATTATATTATTTTATTTAAAATTTTATTTTATTTTATTTTATTTATTATATAAATTACTATTTTTTATTTATTACATAGATTATTATATATTATATAGACCATTTTATTTATTAAATAAATTATTTATATTTATATGTTGTTATATTTATTATATAATCTAGAAGCCCTTTCTTCCAATAAGCCCCACAATTTTCCATCAATTGATGAAGGATGAGGGTTAGTTGAATATGAACTTTCCTTTTCTTCTATGATGAGAAAATTGCATGGGGAATAACAGAGAAATACTCTGAGTATTATTTACGTCAAATGCCTTTGTTTTCATGATTTATTTGACTGATTTTACCCCTGTCGCGAAGTTTGTGGGGTTCCCTACGGTGTTAGACTACTGAAGATCCAGGTGGGCTCTCCCCACGTAAAATGAGGTATTTTCTATGTGGCATTTTGTTTGAAGTTTGCTTCTAGTTTCTCCTGTGCGTGTGATGACTGGCTGAGTGGTGAGAGTTGTGAAAGGAGTGTGCAGCTAAGTGGGAAAATGGTGTTTTGACTTTGCAATTTCAGATTTAATTAAAAAGTGCAACCATGGGATCATCCTTTTGAGGAGTATCTCACCCATGAATTCCTGAGTATGCTATTCAAAATTATCTTCCCTTCCCAGGTGCTTTCTATATTTTTGTCAAACATCATGAGATTAATTCAATCTCTAGGAGAGTTAGAGATAATTGCAAGAAAATTTGTTAAACCCCAAATTCCTGATAACAATTTTATCCTAGTTGCTATTCAAGGCTATAATATTTTCAGTGGGAAAGGGTATATACGTGGTTTGTTTCCTAGAGAGTTTATCATGCTTCTCACCACCCTTTTCATACCTATCTTGTTGGGTTGATGGAAAGCGAGTTTCCTTCTACCCCAATTGAAGGGAATTTGGAGATGGCACCTGAATGTAATGTAGCTGAGAGGTCAAATACTGTGATTCATGGTTTTATAGCTTGACTATGTATTGCTCGAGCTATGCAAACAAAGAAGGAACCAATAACAAGGTTTGATTTCTTTTCTTATGGTATGCAGTTATAGGAGGTTCCTAAAGCACAAGATGAGAATTTTGTTCATGATGAGTGCATGAAAGAGTAGTAGGCCTTGTCTTTAGAAAAATGAAAATTTTGATAATGTTTATGCAGTTTCAAGCTGGTCTACAGTATCATGAAGCAATCAAGGAGACCTATAGGTTCTAAATGGTTGAAGTGATCTTTTCATACTACTACAATGTTTTGTGATAACATATGGTGAACTTGCATGATTTTTTGGCATATTTTTGTACATTATCTACAAATTTACTGAATGTTGTAATATTTATATATGTAGAATTTAGAAATAGCATTTAGGTAATCCTCTATTATATAATATAAATATATATATGGGTATGTGCAGGATCATCATGGAAAAAATAGGCCCTTAAGTGGCAATAAAAAGACATAAAATCAGAGTTAGACAACTTGACGTAAAAAATTGAATAAGTTATCTATATTATTTCAAATAAATGTAAAAGTAGAATCTGTATCAAATTAAATGTAGTTTCTAAACTACTAGACATTTACTTTAAAAAATAATATCTATTTGGTGAAAGTTTGAAATTTCAATGCAGTAGTATTTAAATTTTAGGGTAAAAATAAGTAGGTGTCTGTCTGACCACCCTAACTACAACAAAATGATAATATTTTCTTACAAGAATTTAGATATAAGTAGAGGAATGATGTCTCGATGTGATGCATATATTTTTATAATTTTTTCCAAGTAAATAATTAATTATGATTTTTTTATTACAACTTTTCAAAAATATAAAATCTCGTCTATCTAACCACCTTAACTTGGTCAAAATTTCATGAAATTCAATTTTTTTTTTTTAATCGTATATTATGTAAAGCATAGAATGTGATGCATGTTTCATATTCAAAAAATGTGATGTTGTTTGAAAGTTATAGATGTTTTTCAATCAACCTATCAATCAAGACTTTATTCGTAATTCTAATAGAAAATGAATACTAATTATTTATTAATCTCAAAGTAAAGAATAATTTATATTGATGGAAAACTCAGAATCTCCTCTAAAAACCTTTTTCATTTCATCAATTTTGGGTAAAAAAAATTCATCAACCACATGGGCCATCATATGGCTTACATATCACCACTTTTTGGCCCATCATGATCCTGCACATACCTATATGCTCTTATATATTTTATCAAAAAAAATTATTAATATGAAATAAAATGGTGCAAACCATATACTAAGTGATAAGATGAGGTCCAGAATTCCATCCACCCATAAATAAAATTTCAAGAGAGTATCTCATTCCCAAGGTTCTTCTATATCAATTTCTTTATTATTTCTAAGTTTTTATTAGTTAACTCAACTAAACTATTATCTTGTGGATAATAATTAGATGAAAATTTTAAAATAATTCTACACTCAATTCTCAATTTATACGCACATCATGAAGGCTAAAGTCATAATATCATGGATAATAGTTAGTTATACTTCAAATCTAGTTCCTTTATTTGAATTTTTGATGAGGGTGCAACCCGAGACACAAATAATCACACAGAAAACAAGAGCTTGTTATTATTTTCAAAGTATGAAATTCTTACATGCAGAGGATCTCAAATCCTTGAGTTCTACAATACATGCAAATTACAGAAAATTATAGAAATTCCCCTTTTCGCAACATGCGATCTTCTTTCCCCGAAAACTACCCACAAAAATTAGAAACTACCCCATAAATAGCCCAATTCCCCCTTTGGAGCCGAAAACAACATTCTAATTCTGCACCAACTTCTGGAAGCCCTAACTTAAGATCTGACCATCAGATCTTCAATCATAATACCTTTTCGGAAAGCTCTTGTGAAAATGAAGTGTCAAAAAGTGGGGATTAAAAGCTAACCACTTTCGTTTTCTGCCAATTTTTGGGCCCATTCGGAACCTTTAAGTACCTCAAAATTAGCTCCGAAGATTTTATAAGGCAAAAAGCAGAAATTGAAACTTGAATAAATTTTGAATCAGGAATGATCTTGATCTGATTCTTTCGCCAAAGTTTTTATTTTTCTGTCCTGAAGCTTCCCATAAATTTTTGTCTCCTCGTGCCTTCAAATTCATACCTACTAAAAATAGTAGTTGAACAGAAAAAGCAAAAAAGCAGTTATGAAAGTTGGGACTTCTTTTTTGACAAAAAGGGTATCCAAAAATGCAACAACATCTACAAAAAACTAAATGAAAGCAAATATAATTTTGGGTGATATAGGATTGCCCTTACACCACTAGATACTTCTGCATCACTTTTATTGATGAAATTTTATAATCCACATTTGTTGATTAATTTCTTTGGAAGCATTACTTTTTGAAATAGATTTAGATTTTTTTATAAACTTTTGTTGAATCTTTTGAAAAAATTGTGGCTTCTTATTTTAAACAAGAATAGATGTAGATGGAATTATAATTTGTAACATCCTTGACACTTGAACACTAGGTTCAATCTATTTTTGTAGAATATTCATTGTGATTAAATATTTAGGATGTATATGCACATATTAGATTTATTCAGATTGATCAACTACTACTTCACGAAGAAGTTGAATATCTTTCTTAGTGCATATTTATTTCATTGTACTCAAAGTTGTAATGCACAGTGAACAAGTAAACTTTGAATATAGTGAATTATCAACTCAACACTATTTTCTTAGTAAGATATCCTCCTTGGATACTATTTTTCCTCTTTGACATTTAACTTAAGAAAATCTAGAAACTTTCAAAAAAAACTTCTTCTCCATGTGAAGATGAATCATAATACGATTTATTTAATATGTTATTTCTAGTAGTTATTTTTATTATAATTAATTTGGCACATGAACACTTCATCACTCTTAAATTCCCACAAGATCTAATCATAAAGACCAAGTATGGAACATTTTTATTTTGATTATACTCAATAATCAAAATATTTGGTTCACTTTCTACTATAATTTGAGAGAATTTTCTAGCCATGTATTCATTCAATATTATTTACCAATTTATTATTAATACCATATACTATAAGGTTACCAACAACTTGAATATCAACATATTTTTTGACCCTTGGATCATATGCTAATTGTATGTGGATATTACTAAGTTCTCCTATGGAATTTATTTTTCTTTTATCAATTTGTGTAACCTTTTTGGAATAGCTAGGAGTGAGACCTAATGTCTTGTATACAAATAGGGGCATCACATTTTGTTGAAGCTCTAGAGTCTACCAAGTGATTTCATAAATTCTTACAAAAAAATATTAAGATAAACAAGGAGGCAATTATTTTTTCTCCATGTACATATCTAGATATCAGAATTAGAAACTTGCACATGAGAATTATATTTTATCTAATTTTTTGGTGGAATTTTTATGGTACTAGGGGTTTCTTCTAAATAATGATTCTTCTAAGGACTTTATGAAATAATTATTAATTAGAGACATCTTCATGAGTTCAAAAAAGGTTAAGAATACTTCCACTTTTTCATCATTCATAATATAAGTAGCTAACTTATTAGTTTCACTTCTCTCAACAAAGTTCATGGTTTTAGTTTGGATTATTAGAGGTTTAAGACTAGTAGTGGGTTGAATTATAACTCTAGGTGTGTCAAGATTGTCTTTAGCATTTTGATCTAGCAACGTGTGATATTTATTTGGTGGATGATGTTAGTGGTCCCTTTGGATGATTTTTCATAAATGAGTGTAATGGTAATAACCCAATTGATATGTACCCAAAAAAATCATAATTATTTTGTGTTTTAAAAAAAATTAATAATGCTTTTGTGCATATGAGATATGCATTTGTCCATCTAGGATAGGAATCCATCCATGCAAGGAAAACATTCACCCATAGAAAACCCCAACAAATTGTTACATGTTTAGTTGTGGACTATATCTAGTACAAATAGAGTAAAAGATCAAACCAAATTAGTTTAGAAGTTTTATTATATACTAACAATAATCAAAACCAATTAGTTGTAATTGTTAAATATATATTTTATTTTATATTTGATATGTAATCACAATGCTTAGAATCAACACCCTTAGTACACTTTTGTTTCTCATGAGTAGTTTCTAGTTGTAGGGAAAACTTGTGTACAAATGTGTATTAGTCCTTAATCACTTCCCCTTAAATCCTTAATTCTAACATCTAAAATCAAATTTCTCAATTATTTTTATTATATAAATTTAAGACTGTGCATCTAGTCAATATTGTAATTACATCAAACCTAGGAGTATGGAAGATAAGCATATCAAATTATGAAACTTGATAATGACATGAAATTCATTAATCATAAAATATTAATTTTCTAAAGTTGTAGAGATTTTGAATATGCTAATTTGGTTTTGTGTTTTTAGGATGCATTATACTTAGTTTGCATTTATTCACACTCTATCTACAAACCAATCACCATTTATAATTAAAAAATTATCCTTTGAGAACATATGAATTTTTAATGCCTTTTGAAAAAAAACATCATTTCTATAAATTATTTAATGATAAGGCTAATATTATTCCACATATACTTGATCCCATCTCCTAGTTGTTTTTTTTCCTCTAGAATTGACTCAAGCATACTTTGGAGTGCATTAACTAGATATACCCAGATGTGTGGATTGATTGACATAATGTCTCAAAGAAAGGATTCATATATATATAATGTGGAAACATAAAGAAAATAAAATTGTGCTTGCTTGATAGAGTACCTTGGAGGATAACAAACCTCATGGAATGGAATAATTGCATGGCATGCACAAATTTATATTTGTTGACATGGTCTTTTAGAAACATAAATCCTTATGTACATGATACTCCCATAAATTTTGATTTTACACTTGTTTGTTGAACCAAACCATAAATATTTATATGTACATGATACTCCGATTGAATCCACACATAGAAAAACTATGGATAAAATTTTGTGATAAGATTTTTCTATATTTCTACCATCAAATCCCCCCATTAAGGAAATGCCCAAATAATTTATTTCTGATATATAAAACACTCATTATTTGGAAATTACAACAAGATTCTTGGTTTGGATATTAAGTATCTACATTGAAGGGATTGATTTTGGGCATACAATAAATCATTGTAAACTAATTCTAGGAATATTGCACTTATTACATATTGGGTGTTTACACCAACTCTAAAATAGAGTACTTCTTCAAGAGTCATAAAATCTTTGAATTCGATACTTTTTAGAATAACTTAACATAGAAAATTTATAATAACATTAAGAATATAGTATTCACATGTGATATTTTACTTATAATAACAACATCAAGCAACAAAGGATAGTGAACATGGTGACATACATTAACAAAACTATTTGAATTACCTAGAGAGTGTGAGGGAAGAACAAAAACTTTGTCTTTTTTATCGTTGATGTCTCACTTTCCTACTACCTTCAGTGCTTCCCCCTTCCTCCTATATACTTCCAATATGAGTTTTTCATATTTATGTGATGTATGTTGATTCTTATATATTTTCCTAATGTAAAAGCATAGTGTCCAACAAAATTACCAAAGTAACTCAATTCATCGATCTCGATAGTGTTTGAGTGACGATCTAGAAAACCACACAACATGAAAAGTTGATGGGTTCTTATCACATCAAGGTTTGTGGTAAGCCTATTTAAAACCTTGAAAGGAAAGAGCCTTTCTTTTGGATTAATGTTGTCATGCCCATAATTTTACACTAAAAAAATTCACAACAAATTTTTCTTAACATAATTTCACAACCAAACACATACCCAACACACCAATTTTACACAACACAATCAGAAAAGTCTACACAAAGGTTGGTAACCTGATAATGGGTGAGGGAAAACTTATCTTTAATGATCCCTTACTATCCAATTCAATAAGTTGAATTTTTAATCATGTTCATCTTAAACCTTCATTGAATACTATGATCCAAAATTGAAAATAATTATTATTACACTCATTTAACCTCAACAAGATTATATTGTTGCAATTCAAACTATTGTTGTCATTATTTAATAGCATGCTTCTAATAATAATATTATTGTTTATTTGAATACCAATATTCATGTTAAGTCCTATATTAATTTTTTTCATTCATTCATTACCACTCATGGGGTGATCCCACAATAGTGGTTTACAATTTTAGGCCAAACTGGACACTTAAATTATTATTTTTAACTAAATCTTCACATTCGGGCACCTATAGCGGCTAAACCGTGAGGAGTTTGAATTTGATGCAAACTAGAGTGTCATCACATTTTATCTGTAGATTCTAAAAATATCTTTTTCAAAATTTTTGGAATAAGATTGCACTTCTTTTTCTATCTCCCACGAAAACTAGTTTTTTTTTAAAACAACATTTTTAAAAAGTGACGCTCACCGTATACAACATAACTTTTTCTGTATGAAGGATAAAATTATAATTTTTTTGAATTTAGATTTGTAACTATGGTATCTAGAAATTTCATTTGGTCTCATAGTTTTTTATTGAATATTTTTTCCTTAATAGAGTTTCAAAGTCAAACCAATTGCAATTTAGACATAGGCGAACTGTATACAACATAACTTTTTATGTATGTATGAAAATTAATTTTATTTATTTTTAATGGATCAAGGACATCAATACCCAGCATGAAAATATTTGTAAAAAATTAATTTTGATAATAGTCTTATTTTCCACATGTGCAAAACATAGAGCTTGATTTTCGGTGAAAAACCTATGTTTAATAAAACTAAAAAAACACATACATAATAAAACCAAAACATATTAAAATTATATTTGCGGGATAGATCATTTTTAAGAATACCATAATCATTTGAAATTTATTTTAAATGAATTCATTTGATCCCCCAAAAGGTAAATCAAAAGTGATATTTTATCAGCATTTTGATAGGTGTAAAGGAGACTCATTTATAGGTATGGTTTAAAACTAGTGAGGTTCTATCCAAGGGGGTTTGATCTAAGGTGATTTGATCAAACCATCTTCAATTGGAATCCTTATAATGGAACTTTTAAAGGCTTAAATAATTATATTTTCTAAAAATATGTGATTTCAGCTAAAATAAGTTCCTCTCAGAAATTGTAAACCAGCTTTGTGGGATCACCCTGCATGATTGATAGCATTAATATAATGCCCAAAAAAAATCACTAGGAAATGCAACCATTTAAAAAAATAAAAAATTGAACCAGGTACTCATGCCTTACCAAGCTCAACAAGGTGAAATTCTATACATGTATACCTCTTATATGTAAATTAAGTTCCTGCAATGAAATGAACATGAATGGTAAGAGATTATATTATTGCTCGTTAAAGTTTGAATTCCTAGCAATGATACAAAAAGTAACATTTTGTATAATTCTAATATTAATATTGCGGTAAAAATCAATGTTACTATCAAAGATGATTTGGAGAGTATTTAGCCACAACAAATAGCGTAATTTTGAAAATTATAATTATTATCATTAATATAGTAAATACCATTACAAGAGAGAATACTAACCCTTTTATTATCGTCTACCAAGTTACTTTTTTTCTTAGTTAAATATTTACAATGCATTTTTTTAACAATAGTATTTAAACGCTAATATTGGAAACTCTCTTTGACTTGGAATACTTTTAATTACCACCATAACATCCTTAATGAGATTATTATAAGAAAGTTTTCAGAACATGAATAACTGTATTTGTTATAAATTTTAGGATTACTAGTCTAATTAATATTACCTTTCATAAAATTGTCTCTATTTATTATATATATATGGGTATGTGCAGGATCAGGATGGGCCAAAAAGTGGCGATATGTAAGTGATATGATGGCCCATGTGGCAGACAACATTTTTTTACCCAAAATTGATGAAACAAAAAGGATTTTTAAAGGAGATTCTTACCTTTCCACCAATATGAATTATGCTTTACTTTGAATTTAATAAATTATTACTATTTATTTTCTATTTGAATTACACTAAAGTCCTGATTGATTGGCTGATAGAAAAAAATCTATAGCTTTCAAATGGTATCACTTTTTTTGAATCTGAAACATGCATCACATTCTATGATTTGCATACTATACAATTTTAAAAAAAAAGTTTCATGAAGTTTAGACCAAGTTAAGGTGGTTAGACATACAATTTTTTATATTTTTTAAAAGTTGTAAAAAAAAATTCATAATTAATTATTTACTTGGAAATATTACAAAAAAATATGCATCACATCTAGAGATAAGTTCTCTACTTATATATAAAATCTTATAAAAAAATATTATCATTTTATTGTGGTTAGGGTGGTTAGACAGACACCTACTTCTTATTTTTTCCCTAAAACTTAAGTACTAGTGCATTGAAATTTCCAATTTTCACCAAATAGATTTTAAAAAAAAACCTTGTAGATTAGAAACTACATTCAATTTGCCTAACTCTGATTTTCTCAATTTTCATCACCACTTAAGAGCTTGTTTTTTCCATGATGATCCTGCACATACCCATATATATCTTTTACTTAAATATTCATCTTTATTTTATATAAAAAAAATCATATCAATAAATACATTTAATTATCTATATATTCCATTTATTTTCATTTAAAGAAAAGATAAAAATCACATTGAAGATGCCTTCCTTTGGAAAAAAAAGTAGTGTTACTAATAAATATCTAATTTATTTAATTTATATTTTCAAAGATACTTTTCCACACCAAGGAAAAGTAGTTTCTTTATTAAAAGATTATTAAGGAAACTATCTATTTTAAAAGAAAACTTCGTAAAGGAAACGAAACTATATATTTTGAAAAAAAACTTCATAAGGAAATAAACGTGGAGCCCATCATTCACTCCATTTTTTGTGGTTACTAAAAAAAAGCATTGAACAAGATATAGATTTCAGTGTTAAAATTAAAGCATCATACATTTAGCTATATTAAAGTATTTTGTATTTAATTTAAAGTTAGTTTGAAACCCTAACCAATAGTTATGAAAATAAAGTTTTTAAATTGTAATTTTAATATTGCAATGTCTATTTTAGAATCTAAATTTGAGGCACCCTATACTATGAGAGTCACACCCAAAAATATTTAAACCCAGATATTCCAATGAATAATAAAAAAACATTCACCCTCTATGTTGGGTGTTGTAGTCCAAAGACTATTCTATGATTTATTGTGCTAATTTTTTTGAAAAAATACATTTCACATGTCTAGTTTCTAATGAAAGTCTAAGATTGAAAGTTGTATTAGTAGGTGATAAGATTTGGCAACATAGATTGGTGGATCAAAACTATTGCAGCCAATGATTTTACCAACTCATACAAAAAAAATTATTTATTATGTTAATTTGTAGCATACCATACAACAATATGATTAACTATGATAATTTGTAGCATACGATACAACAAGTTTAATAAATATATATTTGCAGTGTTACCATATGCTTAGGAGAATTTGAACAAAAACTAATAATCAAGTTTTTTTATTTTAATTATTTTCAATTTGTTTTACTGGACATCTTGTATTTTAATGGTATATTATTATTACACGTAAGGTGTGTATCTATATGAACTTTCAAAGTTTATTTTGTCCTTCAATGGATATAAACACACTAGAGGGCATGGTTGATAGTTAGTTCCTCACCAACTATTGATTGCAGATGAGATGGGATTTTAATTGAGGTAAATCTAAAAAAACTTGTTTACATAACTGAAGGATCATTCCTATATATTTTCAATCCTCTGTAAGATTCAATTGGATGTTGTCTCACCCTGACTGAAATTGGCACGAAATTATGATGGACATTAAATTCCACACCTGATTGGAGAATTGCAGTTCACATTCACTTACACCTGACTGGAGAATTGCAATTCACATTATCTTAACAACACCTCCTCTTTCGATTTCCATGCAAAAATTTAACACTTAAACTACACTTCCACCACCATTATTCTTTTAAAAAGCTCTCATAGCTCTATTTTTTGTCATTATTCTTTTGTCATTTTGAATGGATTGAAGCAACATCCAAAATAATTTTGAGGTAAATCATTTGCAGCAGTTTTTGTTTGATTTTTTTTAATTTTCATTTTTTCAATGTCTTTCTTCAATTGTAAATTCATTGAGAAAACGTTTTTCCTTGTATTTTTTAATTCCTTTTGGCCCAAAAGATCCAAACTTAGGTTATCTTGTCACCTTGAAAGAGCATGGAGAAAATAAGTGAGGAAAATATGGCATGTAGAAGTGCAGAAGTTTAGGGTTTTTAGTATTTTTGCTGCCCTATTATTCCCACATGAGTTCTTCGTCTATGGCGCATTTTGGGAATTTGGTAGAGGTTTGTCGCATGAGCAGGAGAACTTAGAATCTAACTTACAGGTTTTTACCATGTGGTTGAAAAGTAACTGGATGTTGGTTATGTGGTATGTGTGCCTTCAAGATTGTGTTTCCTTGAAGACTACATTTATCATTTATCATTTATTTGTAGAATTCTTGTACAAATCACTTAAGGGATCTTTTAATATAAGTTTTAGACTTCCTATGATAACAAAGTTGAAAGGAAACTATGAAAAGTCCCTTTGTATGAGCTAATATCCTAAAGGAGACCAAATAAGATTTGTAGTTCCTGAAGTAGATTGATAGGGCCTAAGGTTGTGTAAAGAAAATGACCTTTTGGAATACCACAGTAGCAATGCCTCCTTTAGAAAATTGTGTTGAAAATTTATGCATCATTGACCCAATTGGAGTCTATCTTTAGGGAGGTTAAGTAATCAAGTTTTCTAGGAAGTTTTTAATGCTTTTGATACCCCTTTGGAGGAAAAGAGAAATGTGTCTATTACAATTGGTGTTTTTTGTCTGAAGGATTTTTGTAGGTTTGGAAATAACATATTCAGAGGTGTTTATAACTTAAGGTTAGAGAAAATTTCAGTGACAGATGAAAAATGATTGAAAGAGCAGTGACCTCCCAAAAGTGATAGCGATTACATTAAATAGTGAAAATTGGTCTATTGTCCTTCACACAACAAAGAACTATAAGAGTATGCGTTTTTCATAAAGGGCGGCCTTCGATATTTATAATGTCATCTTCCAAATTTATTAGATGACATTGCTAATGACTAGTTATAGCGAAGGCCCCACATTTGAGATCTATAAGGTACATATTTGTTTTGTGTTTGCTGAGATCTTTTGCTGGAACAAAACAATTGGTATTTAGAAATGAATCTCTTTCCATGTATATATGTTAGGCATAGATTGAAAGTATTATTTATGAACATATTAACTATGAGTTACACTAGTAAGCTTTAAATATCTCTTTCCTTTGAGATACAGATAGAAAATTACTAGAATATGAACTCCCATCTATCTATTCAAATGAGAAGAAAATAATAGAAAAGATATCTTTATAGAGATGATAGATGGAAAAGTTGCACTATGTTTTAGATCTCTTCATAGAGATGAAGGAGGCAAAGATCTCATCACCAAACAAGCAATTTCCAGTCACATACAGAGTTTGCAATAATCAAAATATACTAGATTTGAGGCATTTATTAGAAGAAATAAAAGATGACTGAGTGGATTCTATTGGTGTGTAGATGGAAGATGTCCATGAATGATAAAATATAATACCTGAGGACAATGCTTCAGATCAGAAATAATATGACAATGAAGTTAACCATAGAATAAAAATAATATTTAATAATTCAAATTATATAGAAAAATAAAAAAATATATGCTTTATATTTCATATTATTAATGAGAAGTATATAGTTGTGAGTTGTGTTACCTGAGATATGTCCTCAAGGAACATTTGATTGTAATACAAGAGAATATACCAATAATTTTGAAGGAACATGCATAATGAAAGGATGAAAAGGGTCACTATGCATCGCAATGTGCAAATGAAAAGGGACATATTAGAATGCGGTAGAGTTTGAATAGCATTATTCCCAATGGACATCAAAAGGTTAATCCTTAGATGGAACTGGAGCACCTTCATAAGAATGGTTCTTAGAATGCCAATGTAAAGAACGTTCAGCCCTGGAGAGTAATCATACATTTTTTTCCTAGTAAAAAAATCACTACTTGTCAAATGAATTTGATTTGAAGTATTGAAATATTAAAATTTCTTAAGAAATAGGCATGGTCAGGTAAGGAAGAAATTTATGATTGTAAAGCAAGATCAGTTATTTGATACTCTAATGGCTAGTGTAAAAGTTTCCTACTATTTAATTTTGTGGTGTTACAATATGTTGCACCAATTCGGCAATGTGTCATGCAAGTTATTGCTTATTTTTTCATCAACAATATCATCTACATATTGAAATTTAGTGCCAACATAATTGGAACCTTTGCATCTATTCTATTCTTTCAAAAGTATAAATTATTAAATTATTTTGTCAATGAGGTATAAGGTTGAATTTTTTTTAATACAATGATATTATATATTTGAAATATATTTCACGATCATGCCTTGGTTATGTTGCAAGTTTAAATATGACTAAGGGATGGTATATGCATATTCCCAGATGCAAATCTTGGATGTTGTTATAAGTGGTGGTCAGTTTCAGTTTCATGAAGGGATATTTTCTATACACATCATCAAGAATATCATATGCTTATTGAAATTTAGTGCCAACATAATTGGAACCTTTGCATTTGTTCTATTATGTTAAAAATTATAAATTATTAAATTATGTTGTGAATGAGGTATAAGGTTGAACATTTTTTTATACAATAATATTATATATTTAAAATATATTTTAGGGTCATGACCTAGTTATGTTGCAAATTTAAATATGAATAAGGCATGGTAGATGCATAATCCCATATGCAAATGTTTTCTATTGTTATTTGTGGTGTTTTCTTTCAGTTTAATGAACGTATCTTTTCTATACACGTTTCCTTTTGTATTCTTTTACACTATCAACATTGTTGTCCATCTCATAATTGACAGAAAATTCAAATTGGTATATTATGGAATTTTTCATTTCATTCATGCAAAATCTTAATATTATCCGAATTCCATATTGTTTAAGTGCGAGCCATATCAAATAACTAGACAACATTTTACATTTTCCCCACTTTCTTTTTCGTTTTGTCCCCCCCTTAATTCTTGAAGAAAGGATAATTTGTCTCCTCTTGTGAGATGCTAATGTGTTATAGTTTGTTCCACTTGGAAAATTAAAATAATAAATGTGACTACCATGCAAGTCTGAAATATGCCACAATCTTGTTTCCATGAGTATATACTAGATTTGATGTATATGTTAATTTCCTAAGATATATTGAGAAAAATGTAAAAATTCATCTTAGCTTCTTCAACATGCAAGTAGGTAGTTTTAGACCTTTGGTTTATGAACTAATGTGATTATTTTTTATTGAATACCACGAAGGATCAAATTTTTGAGTATCCCAAAAAAATGTATTAGAGGAAGAAATTAGAAATAGACTGGTATTACCGAACCTAGAAGTACTTGCTACATCACTCATATTTGTACCTTTCGTATTATCCTCTCCAATTTGTGAAATGCAGAGCCTACAGTGGAAGATTGGAAAGTTCTTATGTCATGCCCAAGCTCTTTAGTGGACTCTATGGAGAAAGAAAAATTTGTATCCTCAACACACCTTTATTCAAAAAATGAATTGGTCTCACTTCATAACCATCAAATGTTATTATCTTTCGCAACACTTATTGCATTGTAAATTGTAGAGAAACTATGGGGGTTACCATGCTCTAATCATGATGAAGAATAACTTCAATCAAAGTTCCTTTTGTGTGTCCAACAAGAGGTAATGTTATATTCAAATTTATGGGTCAAAATAGGCCTTTTCAATGGTGCACTTGGGCAAGTTCAAGCTATAGTATACAAGGAGGACAAAAATAAGCATTCACTTCCATTGTTTGTTGTAGTTTACTTCAAAAATTATATAGGTCTTGTACTTGGGATGTTAATAATCCAAAAAATGTCCCTATACCCCTTGTGAATTGTGGACTCCATCGTCAAATCCCCCTAAAAATGACATTGGCTTTAACAATCCACAAATCACAAGGGATTACACTATATAAGGCAACTATCGACATCACCAACATAGACCGAGAAGGCCTTACATTCACAACTATTTCTAGAGTTTGTGCACTATTAGAATTGTGCATCAAACCAACCTTCACATTTCGAAGATATGCACAAATGACACAAAGTCCATATGTAGTGTGCCATAAGCAAGAGGAGAAATGCTTATTGTCATTTTCTAAAATAAAATCTTGAACAAGCACTCAGTCTACACATATCTACAAGGCTAGTTTCTCAAAATATGTCTACTATAATCCTCTACCTACACAATGTTTTTTTACATATTCTTTTTTATGCAACTCTTTCACTGCTTACTATTTGTGGACCACCAAAAATTGTATACCTTTGGAGAAAAGGACAATTTTTTGCCCATTTTGGTCCTACTTTAGGTCCTCTTTCATCAATTATCTCCCTAAAACAACATTTATAGTCCCCTAAGGTTCGTTAATTTTGACTTTGAGGCCTATTATACCTAAGGAATCATTTAACCCTTGACAAAAAAACATCAAAATTATTTAAAAAACACTAATCCCACTTCAAAATACCTTAGTGGGACTAGGTCACCCAAGCTGGTGACCTGTTCCTTTTTGAGGATTTTTGCAATTTTAAGTGACAAAATAAATATTTTATCAAAACTTCTTTATGGGTATCGGCCTCTTAGGTCAAAATTCTTGACAATTAGGTCTTGTTGCTTATAAATACTTGTTTTTAGGTTATTTTTCCACTCTCTCTTAGTCATTTTTCACATTCAACTCAAAGAATTAGGTGTAAAACATCTTCCTCAAGAAGATTCATCTCTCTCATAGAAAAGTTGAAGTTTTTAGACAGCAAAACTAGGGCTTTTTGTAGGTCTTTAAGCTCACTCCACATTCAATACCACACATTGAAAACGGTTGAAGATAAATTCCTATGGAGATTCATGGAGAAATCTAGGTTGAAGAGGTGCAACTAACTACCAAATCACACCTAAAGAACTTTTTCTAACACCATCTTCTACTTTCAAGCTATTTTCAGATTTGAGGTTTACATCCCGATTTCATTCCTTTTTACACTCATTTTCAATTTTGTAGGGTTTCTAGGATTGAAGTCTTGCATCATTCCAAAATATTTTTCATGCATCTTATTATAGCACTATAGAATAGGGTTTTGTCTTATTTTTAGGTTTTCCTAGTTCTAGACACACTTAGAGCTAGGGTTTATGTGGATTTTCTATTTCATTGCAAGTTTAAATACAAACTAGGGGTTTGACCAAGGAAAACCTGACATTAGAAACCCAAATATCTTTTATTTTGCAGGTTATTTTCTAGATCCGAGTCTGTATTACCGTGAAGAAACAAAACACAGACCATATGCCTTTGTGTCCACTTTCAATTTTTTAGAAAAGTTGAAAGGGACTAGGTCACCCATAATGGTGACCTAGTCCCACTAGAGGTTCCCGACACAAAAATTTAAAGAATTGGAGACCCGGTTGGTAGAAATGGCTTTTATAGTAGTTTACCTGAAAAGGGACTAGGTTGCCCCACTTGGCGTAAGTGTCCCAATTGGCTCAAAACTCAGATTTTCCAAATTTCTTGAGGCTTCCACAACTTCTTCATTAGTCTACAATAATTTCTAGGTGCACCCATTTGATTTAATAGCTTATTTTTCTTATTTTAATCTTCATTTTATCATTATTACATTACATCATGTGTTTACCAACAACATAGACTCTATTATTTTAGGTTGAGTAGTTAGATTTTCATGTTACATTTCAATAGTTAGCATATTCCATTACATATTCAATCTCTTTTATTGAATGAATCACAAGGTTTAATGCCCTATTGGTAAAGGAAAACCCTCTTCCTCCTAAGTGAAAAACCCTAGAAATTTGTAGAGGACCGATTCCTTGTCACCCCTAAAGCATTAAATTTAGTGGTTCATTTTGGTGAACCTGCATTTAGATACATTGTACTTCTAATTTAATCTGCATTTACATCCTAGGATCTCTTTCTTTAGCATTGCATTGAATGTTAAATTGTTTCAAAATTCATCCTAGGGTTTTCTATTTTGCATTACTAAAAAAGGCTCATATTTGGCATTCATTTCCTTGCGTAATCTAGACATTTTGTATATATCATATACCCCTACACATTACATTCCAGAAAACTGCCTTTTTCATAAGAAAACACAGAAAAAATTTAAAAATAGCCATAGTAGGACTAAGTCACCACGTTGGGTGACCTAGTCCCAATACAAATTTTTTTAGCAGTAATTTTTGAATTTCATTTCCAGATTCTGCAATATCAATTTCTTTGTGTTTATTCTCTATTTCAGTTCTATTATTCTCTATTATATGCGTATTCTTAGCTTAAATAATGGAATAAATGAATAGCATTAGAGATTTACATGTTTCATTTTTCACTTTAGTTCCTAGCTCTTCCAAAACAAATTCACTAGAACATACACTTGAAAACATAGAAATCTCACATGATACAATGCACACACTTCTTCACTCTAGGAACACTCTATCATCTAAACCCTTTAGTAGTGATGATTTGGATAAGTTAGATGAAGCCCTTCAAGGTTTCCTCTCACTCACTTCATCCACTAAGGTTGGTGATGATAAAGTTAAAACCTCCCCATCCTTGTCTTCCAAACCTTTTAGTTGTGATGATATGGGCATGTTAGATGACATTCTCTAGGATTTCATCTCACCTATTTCATCCATTGTGTTTTTTTGTGATGAACAACCTAAGACAAAATATGTTAATGTCATCCAAACTCAATTTTTTCTCTACCCACCTTCCCATAAACCTCCAACACCATCCCAACCTGAGTTCACCCTTTACCCTCATAAGCTTGATACTATTGTTCACACATTATACCCATAATAACCCACATCCCCAATAACCATCTACCTCAACTTCCCTCCCATTGCCCAATCCTATCGTAGATGCGACTCCTCCTTTAAACTCACAACTTAGGGAGTATGATTTGGTTGAACAACTTAAGAACACCCCCGCCAAGATATCCCTTTGGGATCTCCTTCAAAATTCCCCTAAATATCATTCAATGCTTCAAACAACATTGCAACAAATAGTGGTCCCTCCTGGTATGAATGCTAATGATGTGGCATCTCTCCTACACAAAATGAACACAACTAATGTGAACATTACTCTCTATCAACATTAGCTCCCTCCATTAGAATTAAGAAAGAAAATGAAGCCTTTATGATTGTAGCCCACTATGATCAGATAGGTATCAAATGAACACTCATTGAAAATGGCTCTGCCCTAGATGTGTGCAATGTGAAGATTGTTGATAGGTTACATGTGGATAGATCACAAATCCAATCTGATTCCTTATCCAATAGAGGATTTGACAATGTTACAAAGCAATCTCTTGGTGTCATCACCTTACCTATTACTGTCAGAATGGTTACGCCACAAACCCCTATCCATGTTATGCTCTATGACCTTTCTTACGATCTCCTCTTGGGATGACCATGGATACATAAGATATATGACGTACCCTCGACCCTTAATTTCAAAATGAAATATGCCTATAATAACAAATTTTATCAAATTGACATAGACCCTGAACCTGAGAGTTTATTACAACGTGAAAAGGGCACATCAAGTCCTCTCGATACCTTAATTCCTACCTCCCATATTTCCCCTTCTAAAAAGGATCAACCTAAAGATAAATCCAAGTTTAATTTATGTGGTGACAATTGGGGATGTTAATAATTTACTCCTTCCTTTATGGGTGAGTGTATTGTCACACAAAAAGAGAATACCCATCAAGAACAATCAATTTTCCTCTCTACCCAATAAGAGGAACACCCTCCTCATACATCTACCTCATCTCTTTTAGAAGACAATGCAACATATAAAATCAATTTTGATGAGATATATTATCAACAACCCCCTAACCCACAAGAAATGGAAAGACTTTATGGATGTGGTTATGTTCTTGTGAAAAAATTAGGCTACAATGTTAAAGGATGTGGTAAGCATGAACAAGGTATCTATGTACCCATTGAACCTAATACACAAGGAACTAAAATCATTCTAGGTTTTTCCTTTTCTAAAGCTACAAAACCCAATCAATGACCCTCTGTCAACATCAATGCTATAACATGCACATCGAGAACCAATCTCACAATTAAGCATCCTGAATTTCTTGATGTGAATTCTCCCCTATTCACCTATGTTCATGACGATGATGATTTGAAACACTTTTTACATACTTCGAATAGGACTTCTTTCACTAAGAGACATGCCTCTTGTGCTATGATAAGTTTTGAGCACACCCTTAGTCACATTAATGAACCTCACACGAGCATGCAACCATATGATCCTGAAGCTCCCAAGGCTAATGCACTCCCTTTAGGAGATACCCTAGACACACCAATGGATATTAATGAAAAATATAAAGTCCTTAAGATTGGGAAGTTCCTTGATGATGAAGAAAAAGATAATATTGCAACCTTACTTCATACCCTTCCTAAACTATTTTCTTGGAAATATTCTGATATGCTTGGAATAGATCCCTATATAGTTACCCATAACATTGTCCTTGCTAAAAATTCTAAGCTCGTTCACCAAAAGATTCAAAAAATGAATCCTAAGATAGCCTTTCATGTTAAAAGATAACTTGAAAAAATCCTTGATGCACGTTTATTCACCCCATTGATTACTCTCATTGGATATCAAATATTTTTCGTGGTGGCCATAGCCGATAATCATGTTAGGATATGTATAGATTTTAGAGACTTGAATAAGGCCTCTTTAAAAGATGACTTTCATCTTCCTAACATCAACATGATTGTGTATTCCACTGCTGGACATGCTTTGTTATCCTTTATGGATGGATTTTTTGAGTATAATCAAATCTTCATCAACCCACAAGATCAATACAAGGCGACCTTTACATCTTCTTAGGGGATATTTTGTTGGGTTATGATACGTTTTGGTTTAAACCAAATGGCACTACCTACCAACATGCAATGACCTTAATATTCCATAACTACATCCAAAAAATATTAGAATATTATGTCGATGACATTCTTGCTAAATCCATAACCCACCAAGATAACATGCATTTCCTCCAACAAATCTTCGAGCGCCTACGTAAATATAACATGCGCCTAAATCCCAAAAAGTGTGTCTTTGGAGTAGATAGTGGTAAAATTTTACGATTTATCATATCTCGTAGAGGCATCAAGGTGGACACAAATAAAATTTATGCTAAAATTAATATGCCACCACCTTGTAACATCTCCCAATTGCATACATTACAAGGACGGATACAAGTCATTAGTTGCTTTGTCACTTTCTTAGCCGATCGTACCTTACTCTTCATGCATTTCCTTTAAAAGGATGTCCATTTCAATTGGAATGATGATTGTAAATAGGCCCTTGAGAGTTTGAAGTAATACCTCATCACTCTACCCATTTTACAACTTGCTATACCCAACCAACCTTTCATCCTTTATATAGTTGCTTCTTCCCATGCTCGTGCTGCATTGTTAGCTCAACAAGATCCCAATGGTAAAGAGCATCTTGTTTATTATATTAGTAGAATGCTCCTTGATTATTACACCCATTACTCAACAATTGAAAAACAATGTCTAGATCTTGTATTTGCTACTAGTAAGTTGCGACATTACTTAACGTTGAAGTACAACTAATGACAAAGTTTGATCCTCTAAGATATATTTTCTATAAAACAAATCTTTCAGTATGTCTTGCTAAATGCATCATGTTTTTAACTGAGTTTTACCTTAATTTTATTGCTCAAAAATAAATCAAAGGCCAAGCCATAACTGACCATTTAGCTTATGCTCCTTCACCCTTAGCCTTACCCACCAATGACTCTTTCTTTGATGATAGCATGTTTACTATAGACCTTCCTACATGGGAATTGTACTTTGATGGATCTAAGTGTCAAACAGGCTCCGGTGTTGGAGTTATTTTAATTCTACCTGTAGGTAATCCTATTCCCTTATCCTATTTCCCCAATTTCCTATGTAGAAATAACACAACTGAGTATGAAGCGTTAATTGTTGGATTACACGCTAATTTAGTCATGGGGGTTAAAGATATCGAGATCTATGGTGATTCACAATTAGTAGTTAAAAAAATAAAAAGTCTCTATCAAACTAAACATGAAAAAATTTCACAATATAAGGATCTCATTCTCAATCTCTCAGATTAGTTTAACTCCTTCACCATTGATAACATCCCTTGCAAAGATAATTATGACACAATGCAATGCCTAGAGCAACCTCTCTTATCTCTCTTGTTGATCCTTTTGAAAAACTAGTCTTTACCATTCATCATATTATGAAATCCTCCATCAGTGATAGACATAATGATTTATGTACCACCTTTCCCTATAATCATTTTGAATGGTATGATGTCATCTATAATTATCTAAAAGATGGTACCATTCCCAAACCTACAACTAGAAATACCCGCATTTGCCTCAAGAAGTTAGCCACTAAGTATATAATCCTTGTTGATACATTGTATAGAAGATCCTTTGACGAAATTCTTTTGTGATGCCTCAATGATGTTGAAACTCATGTCAACCTTGAACAAGCTCATTCTGGTACTTGTGGTAGACATTTTGGAGGAAAAATCCAAGTAGTGCAAAAACTCCTTTGCATGGATTATTACTGGATAAACAAGGAAAAATATTACTATGTGTATGTTAAGTGATGTCATCAGTGCCAAGAACATAGTCATTTGATCCACACTCCTACTTATGAGCTTCGTTCCCAAATACTTATATGGTCGTTCTCTATATGGGGATTGGACCTAATTGTAAAAATCTCCCCACCTTCTTCTATTGGACATATGTTCATCATTACTGCTACTGACTATTTCACCAAATAGGTCAAATCTATTCCCCTCCGATCTACGATTGTTGAGGTGATATGCCATTTTTCATTAGAACACATCATCTCTTGCTTTGGCCTACCTTTCACGTTAGTCTCGAACAATGGTACATAGTTTAACAATAATGATGTGAAGCATTTTCTCAAGAATTTCCATATTCAACATAGGTTTTCAATACCTTACTACCCTCAGTCAAATGGTCAAGCTAAAAGTACTAATAAAATACTAGAGAAAATCCTTACGAAGACTGTTAATCAAGACAAAAAATATTGGCATACACAATTACAAAATGCATTATGGGCATATCACACTAGTGTTTGTTCGTCTATTGTAAATAACCTTTCAACCTTGTTTACGACACCAAGGCTATCCTACCTTTAGAGTTAGAAATCCCATGTTGAGGATTTCTCTCCAAGGTCTTGTTGATAATGAAACTTATGCAAAACAATGTTTATATCAACTTGAAATGGCTGATGAACATCACATCAATGCTCTCGAGCATCTTCAAGCTTACGCTAAATAGTTGCAACACAAACACGATATCGGTGTCATTCCTAGAGCATTTTTAAATAGAGGAGATTTTGTTTTATTTGAAAACAAACGTAACACCACCGCCGACTATGCTGATAAAGGTAAATTCAGTCCTAATTAGTTAGTCCCTTATGTGGTCTATGTGAATTATCGATCCAGTGCTTACACCTTAACCGAGCACAATGGAACTCCTCTTAAGGATCCCATTAATATCATGGATTTAAGTAGGTATTATGCTAATCCCCTCTTGAATGGTATGAATTATAGAGAAGTATTGTTATAGCTATCAAATTTTGTCCTATTGGCTCCCTCATTGCTTTGTTCTTGATACATCATTATATTTGCATCCTAAACATTAAAGTGATTATTTAATTCATTTTTTAGAATTTCTTTAGATTTCATACTATTCCATTTTCCTCCTTGTGTGTTATGTTACTTTAACATCATAAGTGCATACCATATTTACCTTTTATGTTGTATCTAACATACATTCTACATATGTTTTAATTAGATCACATATATTTAGTTAAATCATGTTGCCATTAATTAAATACTCTAACAAAGGCTATTTAAATAATCACATTTTTATTTAACATCAAACACATAAATTACACCATATAAAATAAAAATGCATATATATACATATATCAAAAGTACTTTGTACATGTCATCATAGTATACAGTGTCACTAAAGACTGTGATTTTCAGATCCCTCAGGATCTGGTACTCACATTGTTATAGTAGTAGGGTGTCGAGAGACTGACGTGTGTGATCATGATCGTGATCCACTGAATCTGAGGGAAACTTCATACCCTCCATCCACACGATTGTCAACCACTGCTCACTTGCTATCTGATCCCTCTCTACTTGTAATTGTGTCACCTCTCTCTCCAATCTCTCCACCTTTTTTGGGGCTTATGATGGTTGTGCCTGTGGTGTATCTCTCACTTAGCGGACCTACCTCCTCAGAACCTCCTAAGATACTCGTAGTCTCATGAAGGGTCTTCGGGTATTTGGCTCTCACCTAACGATTAGTGGGGGCACATAGTAAGAATCCATCTCCTCTTCGTCAAATGATGTTGACACTATCTCTACAGTTGTTTGATGTAGGAACTCTGGCCAACCCTTCATAACCCTACAAAATCAAACCAAAATTTAATTAGTACACATTGTGACATATATATGCATTAAAAATACATCAAAATATAACAACCATATATCAAAATTAAACCATCATCACCTATAACTTTGGTGGAAGGCAGCTGGTCCACCTCATCCTATGTAGGGGGCATGGATGATGTACTTTCCTCCCCTCGGTTATGAGCGTTGGAAAATGCTAATGCTAATATCTAGGATCTAGTCATATATATAGGTGAGACCTCTTCCTACTCATATCGGTCTCTAGCTGATGCCTCGTTGTTATCACTTAGGGGTGGCTCCTCTACTCTATCCTTCTCCTCATCCTTATCCTCATCCTCCTCGCTCCCTCTTATCTATCATAATCCAGATCTACATCCTCATCATACTCCTCATCAATAATATTAGTAAATATTTTGGCATCCCTGTAGCATGTCTCCTCGGCCCTATCCTCTCTCTCTCTCCTCCCCCTTTTTTGGTAAAATTTCTACATCTCCCACTAGCTCATCCATTGAGAACACTAACTTTGGTCGTGATGCTCTCCACCACTCCTCATGGTCCCATGTTGCCCCAACATCATCTGCATCATCCCCAAGTAGCTGATCATGATCAAAATAGTCTATGTCACTCTAGATGACATCATCTAATGTGAACTGTGTTGTATCACCTATCCTCTAG
Source organism: Sequoiadendron giganteum (assembly GCA_007115665.2). Lineage (NCBI taxonomy): Eukaryota > Viridiplantae > Streptophyta > Pinopsida > Cupressales > Cupressaceae > Sequoiadendron > Sequoiadendron giganteum. The sequence goes on along the minus strand of CM021101.1, from coordinate 473,738,401 downwards.
GAACTCTGAAAAAACCTCCTCAATGATGACTGTGGTGTGGTGGTGTTTTTATTTGTCCAAACTACCTCATAACCCGATCATAGTAAAATGACTGCACTATGTGATCATGTCAGTCTACTAACAACCTACTCATCTATAACCTCCTCATTTTTCTGGTATGATCTCACCACTGAAGAACAATCTGGTATGGCCTTCATAGGATATCATCCTCATCCAATTACTTGAATCTCACCCTCAAAAAATGCAGATCACCATACTGCCATAGTAATCATAACGGCTAGTCAAACACCTATGGATAGCCTACCATTGTCTGATATGGGAAGCCAATTGGTCGGGTACATGTGATATGCTCTATGCACCAAACCTATAGGAGTGTGCAATGTACCATACTATCAAGCTCCCAGAATAGAAACTGACCCAATTCATAGTAGAAATGTGCTAGAATGCATCATCCCCAAGTGTAGATCGTTCAATCCTCTGCCATCCCTCGTACTAGATGTAACAAACCACGCTCAAAATGTGTTGCTCATCCATCCAAAAAGAGTACCAATGCTATGGTATGTATCATAATCCTCCTAACCATTAGTGCTCTCAAATAGAGTAACATAGCTAGATCAATCCACCTCACAACTCTATCATCATGTACTAGACCATTGAGACAGTAATGTATTTTTGCTTGCTACTCTTGGAAGGACCATTCCCTCTGCAAAAAAACCCACTCCCCCTGAATGGGGACTTAGAGTATGCGATGGATGTCCTCTAACATGATGGTCATCTCCACCATCGATAGGTGGAAGGTGCATGTGTCAGCATTCCACCGCTCACACAATGCCATCAACATAGCATCATGATATCTCATAGGAGGCATGGGATAATCCTAGTAGATCCACATTGCTTGCACATGCTTTGTCTCTGCAACTGATAAATCTGGAGCCAAGTCTCTTAGGAAACTCAATTGTCTATTTCCTAGACACTGACGAGAGTGAGTGGGTACCTATACAAATCATCAAAATATGCTATCTGAATAATCCAATCTCTTCAATTCTATTATAATTCATCATGCAAGTGTGCTAATTTTTTTCTAGTGTTATTTTCCTATGACCCTAGACACTTTAGAACCCGTTTGGAAAAATTCACGAAGAAATAGGACACTTCGCAAAGAAACAGGACACTTTGCGAAGAAACATGACACTTTGTGAAGAAACAGGATACTTTGCGAAGAAAAGCGACACTTCGTGAAAAAAACTTGGAACACTTAGAAAAAGTATATGAGAAACTAAGTGCACGATTAATCTATTTTCATTCCTTTTAACTATCTCACTTTACACACATGTGCATAGTTGTACCTTTTTACCATGTTAGCCTTTTGCATGTTTTTCATTAAAACCAACATATTGGGTTCTAGTGAACTCCATTTTCTATGTTGTTTGTTGCGTTAAAATCGTGTTCCCACACCCTACATCCTCACTCACCTATCCTTATGAGGCATGGTACCATGAAATTCCCTTTGATATGTGTTTCCTCATTCAACGTGGTCAGATTGCTACCTTGATTCTACCTCTGTAAAGCAAGCAGAATCAAGGGTGGCATACATCTATCCTCAAATTTGATCTTTAGGGATTAGATAAGAGGATTTTTAGGACTTCTAACAAATTTGTGTTGCAAGATTCAGTTCCTAACATTGTGGTTTTGTAGATAACTACACTAGGGGCTTCATTCTACTTCCTTTTAAATGAGTATCGTTTTATGAAAATAAGGTGCATTGTTTGTCTAGAATCTTTTAGCTTACATATGCACATAGAGTCATATGGGCCCTAATGTGGGGGCTAAATGTGTCACCAAAAAATATATCCTTTGGATAAAAGGACAATTTTTTGCCCATTTAGGTCCTACTTTAGGTCATCTTTCATCAATTATGACCCTAAAACAACATTTATAGGCCCCTAAGGTTCGTTAATTTTGACTTTGAGGCATGTTACACCTAAGGAATCATTCAACCCCCAAAAAATCACATCAAAATTATTCAAAAATCACTAATCCCACTTCAAAATCCCTTAGTGGGACTAGGTCACCCAAGTTGGACCTTTGTGAGGATTTTTATAATTTTAAGCGAGAAAATGAATATTTTATCAAAAAAATTTGGTGCACCTTATTTGAGCACTATAGAATAGGGTTTTGTCTTATTTCAAGTTTTCCTAGTTCTAGACACACTTAGAGCTAGGTTTTATGGATATTTTCTATTTCATTGCAAGTTTAAATACAAACTAGGGGTTTGGGCAAGGAAAACCTAGGATTAGTAACCAAAATATCTTTTGTTTTGCAAGTTATTTTAGAGATTTGAGTCTGGATTCCTGTGAAGAAACAACACATAGACCATAGGCCTTTGTGTCCACTTTCAATTTTTAGAAACTCTGAAAGGGACTAGGTCACCCATAATGGTGACCTAGTCCCACTAGAGGTTCCCAACATAGAAATTTGTAGAGTTGGAGACCTAGTTGACATGCATTATCTTGTGTTTGGAGAAGCCTTCTTTGGTCATCATGAGTAGAGGAGGGTGGACTTTTCAAAGTAGCTGCGAATTAAGAATGCTCCTCCAATTCTCTACTTAGAATTTGATTTCTCTGCTTAGAATTTGATGTGAAATCTTGGAGGAGAGGATAGTTGTGATATCACTATCCAAAGAGAATAGTATTCACGCCCACCATATCAGCAAGCAGCACCAACAATCAAGTGGCCCATGCCACCACTCCTTGCATCACCCTATAACTTGGGCCCATAAATCTACAGTAGGATGTGAAAATCATGCCATAGCTCTGCAATACAGGCCACGATCTTCTACGATCTGCATGAAAATTAGAACCAAGGTGATTCTCATCTCTCACACAAATAATATGGCCTCTTTAAGTGGTGTGACATCATTCATAGCAAAATTCTAGAAATCAAGGCGATTATGACTTGTTGATTTGTTGAGCTTGGAAAAAATTCAGGGAACAAGATGTGAACATCCATCTGTGTATATCTTTCTTTCAGTGTGGTTTATGTTTCAATACCTTCATTTTCTATTTTTTGGTTCTTTTTAGAAATTGTTAGTGCTAATGTACTACATGATAAAGTTCCAAAACCAAGCAAAATTTTGGACTATTGTAATCTATGAAATTCAATTAATTTTCACTATGGGGGGCTTCAATAAGATAAATTAGGAAGATATTCTAAGTGTATTTAGATGATCAGATGCTATATCTAGTTAGCGGGTAGCTATATATCAACCCAATTCTGTTGAAAAAAGAAGAATGTGTACCAACTATAATTTTGAGCATTCAAGAGTATCCCAGAGGTACTCGTGCAATGGTTTCTTTGACTCTGATCTATATCTTGTTGCAATATAAGATCAATCCAATTCCTTTTTATTCTTCTTCTTCACTCCCTTTAATGAATGGCTTGTTTTTTGTTTCTCTTTTTAGAGAGGATTTTTCTCCGAGATGGGTTTTCTCCTTTACTCCATCTTATGAGAAAATTTTGTACATGGGTACCTCACATGGCTTGTAGTCAGGACCCATTTCTTCTACCCACCTAATCTATTCTTAAGGGGGGTTGTTAGTGTATTCTACTCTACTCTAGTTAGGCTAACTTAAGCCTAGTTAGGCGTTGGATTTGATCCCTTGCATTGAGGAGATAAACTCACCACCACTACAGGATGAGGAGTCCTCTCCTACATCCTTGGCATGTAATTGCCTAAGCTTGTGGCCTGATTTTGCTCATCCTCATCCTTTATTATGAGGGTTTGAGCTTATTGCCCAAATAGGGCTGAACACTATCTTATGCATTGCTTTATAGATTTCTCTGTGTCCCTATTTTCATATTTCCTAGATCCTCCTAGTTTCTAATAATATTGATTTAAGAAAAAAGTATACAACAATTTTTTAGAAAAATGGTATTTTTTCTATTCATTTTTAAAATGGTTTCTTGTACGGTCTTATAAAGTTTGGAGTAGATGTTAGAACGCTTTCTTAGCATGGATAGTCTGATTGCATGGAATGTGGATTGTGTTGGATTTAATCTATCTTCTTATTGAAACAATCTTAGCCACAATTGTGAATTTAATTACTTATGGTATTCATGCCATAAAATACTTGTATGGTCTATTATTGGATTAATGCAAATGGTTTTAAAGATGAAAATAATTGAAGTAAATGTTATCAAGGAAATATAATTTATGCTACCTAGTACATGGTACGTTATGGAAATCCATCCTTTGAAGGATTACATTGTTAATGATGTGATATTTTATGAACTAGGAAGTAATATTCTGGATGCCAATAATATTTTCCGTTTCCTCTTCGTTGAAACTACCGTTCTTTGTTAAACTTATATAAACTATTGTGTGAGAGAGAATTTGAGTTGTAATTTGGGTTTGAAGATCTGAAGGCACAAGTTAGACCAAGTATTTGAACAAATTGAAATTGTTGTTTCTTTCTTTTTTATATAATTTATATATAGATGTCATGTGTTGGAAATTTTAATTTGCATGTGCTCAATATAATAATAGTAAGTGTTACATAATCAAATGAAATAAACCTACACAAATTTATATTCTTGCCTTAAAGAAAATAATTATTATTTGATTGTTAATATTTTTAGTTGTTATATCACACTTCAGGGTGAACCCACATAGGTGGTGAACACTTTTGTGGAGGAAGGGAAAAGTCATTTTTTCCCTCTACACAAAGTGAAGGGGTTCGGTCGAACAAAATTGTTCGATCAAACCTTTAACATGGTTCAGTCAAACCACAGGGTTTGACTAAACAATATGTTCACTCGAACCCCATTGACATGTGAGCGGAAATATTAAAATAAAGGGGTTCGGTCGAACCTCCTTAATAGGGATTTAAAAAAAAAAAAAACCCTATCATTTTCCCAGAGCCCCTAAATTTCTCTCATCATTTTAAAGTGGTTCAAGTGAACCTAGGTTTGGCCAAACCCCTTTAAGAGGTTCGACAAACATAGTTTCACTTGAACCACTTTAAGAGGTTCGGGCGAACACCCTTTTTACCCTATCTCCTCAAAAATTTGATTTTTTTTGTAAAAAATTGTCATTTGAAGCTCAATTTGAAAATGAAAATGCAGAAAACTTGAGAAATCCAACTAGATAATGTTAGTCCTCAGAATGAGCTATCCGTTGAATATAATTTTAATATGATTTGCTTTTATTATGTATTTTATTTTTTAGTTTTATTAAACATATGTTTTTCACTGAAAATAAAAATATCTGGTCTGCACATGTGGAAAAATAGCAGATTATCAAAATATATTTTTTAAAAATATGTTGAGGCTGGGAATTGATGTCCTTGATCCATTAAAAAAAAAAATTCAAATTTTGATTCATACATAAAAAGTTATGTTGTATATAGTCCACCTATGTCTGAATTGCAATTGGTTTGACTTTGAAACTTGATTAAGGAAAAAATATTCAATAAAAAACTACGAGACCAAATGAAAGTGCTAGATATCATAGTTACAAATCTAAATTCAAAAAAATTAGAATTTAATCCTTCATACAAAAAAAGTTATGTTGTATACGGTGAGCGTCACTTTTTAAAAATGTTGTTTTCTAAAAAAAACCAGTTTTCATGGGAGATGGAAAAAAAAGTGAAATCTGACTCCAAAAATTTTGAAAAAAATATTTTTAGAATCTATAGAAAAAATGTGATGACACTCTAGTTTGCATCATTTTCAAATTCCTCAGGGTTTAGCAGCTACAAGAGCCCGAAAGTGAAGATTTAGTTAAAAATAATAATTGCATTGTCCAGTTTGCCCAAAAATTGTAAACCACTATTGTGGGATCACCCTTCACATAAATCAATAGAAAAATTTATTGTAATACCTATGATTATATTTTTAAAGACCCCAACTAATTATTATTCTCGATAGAAAAACCAACATAAAACATTTTTTCCTTCAAAATTCCATTTCCTTTTCACTTTTCAAATTAGAGCTCTAAGGCATACCCATGACACACACATGTGTGATTTCTAGTTATTATTGTTTTGTTCTTTCACGTAGGATTTATATGTATATTAAATTTTATCTCCGTGCAAATATAGAGGTGAAATTCATGGGGCTCAGATGATAGTTTAAGATGACTGCCTACAAGTTGCAAAATACCAACAATTGTGAAAGGGGACGATAGTGATTTCAATGATGGAAAAATAAATAATTAAATCACAGAGAGAGAAGTCACTTCATGTCATTCACATTTACTAGCCAAGTACTAGGCAATACAAAATATACTACATATCCTGAAATCTAGTACGCATGCGCTCCACCCTACTGTAATGGCATCATGGAGCCTCGTGGGCTCTAGCCGTACCCTCGAGCAAGGAATTCTCTTAGCTCCAAGATGATGCATGGAGTATTTTCAAAAAAAAAATTACAAGGAATAAGAATAACCTAGCATCAAATTTCATGTATCTAGGTTCACTACTTTTAGTTTCAACCCTGATCTATGCAACATACCACTTTCTTACATCAAATAAACAAAATGCAAAGTGGAAGTAGAGGAGAACTTGTCTATTTTCTTTAGGTGAGGAAATTCATTATTTTATCCTTCCTTTCCCTCCAAGACAATCCATATTGTTCACTATCTAGATCCAAAAGAGCTCCTCCTATCATTTCTCATTCTTCCTACCATCTTCACTAAATTTCTCCAAAAGCAGAAGTGGCCAACAACAACCTCGTCCTTCCTCTCCAAGATATATAGGAGCCTCAAGCTCAAATCCTACTTCTCTCAAAACTTGTCACCCATCGTTATGAGGTATTTTTAGGGGTTAATTCATGTCCTAGGGGCACTATATCATGCCCATTTGGTCCCTACCTCTAAGGTATAGACCCTAGGGGGTCGATTTTGCACCTTAACAAAATAAATTGACGAACAACTCTCTTAAAATAACCATTCAAGGGTCCATACGAGTTTCAACCTTAGCTAGGTTTCCCATGACCTAATTCCCACTTACAACTCCATGAATCACAATTAAGTTATCTCATGACTTTAGTCTCCAAATACATTAACTCTACTCATTTTTAGGTCCCAAATGAGTTCAAATTTACATCCTCAAGAAAAATTCTGATTTTCTTTCAATGGTTCTCCCCTTCATGCTAACATCATCGCCTTCATGCACATTACCAAAATGATCATAAGTAACAATTGTATATCACATTAATTTGATAGCAAAGTATTCTAAACTTTAACTATATAAGGATCCATTTAAAATTTCAATTTGTATCCTATATTATATGAGTGCATTCCACCCTCTTGGCGGCAACAATAAAACATAATATCAAAATGAAATGAAAGAATATTGTCAAAAGATCACCTTATTTATTATCACAATATATTTAATCATCAATTCAAGAAAAAACATATAAAAAATTAAGGTTGTATTAAGTACATACAAGACAAAGTCTTACATGAGTCACATAGTTGAACATGCCATAGAGGTGAGCATATTTGATACAAGAGTATCCGAATAGGTTGGTGATCCGCATCACTAGAAGACACTCCAAGGTCATCTTTGACAGTCTACAAGTTCAAGATTTGTCAAAATGTGACCTCATAATTTAAAGATTGAAAATAGTGATATGAATGTATTTATTAGTTCTTGAATTATGAAGGGAGTTGATTGAAGAATTTGGAAAGTTATGGGAGGTGTTAAATTAAGATAAAAATTTATATAATTCATTTATTCATGAATTAAATTATTCTAGATGGAGATGGAGTGGTGCATAAAGGGGCAGAAGATATAATGATGAAAAGTCCTAAAGGTGGGCGCATCAGAGGAAAGAGAAGTGAGGCTACAAATTTCAATGAAGAAGAGTCTTTGATAACAAAGATTGAATAGGGAGTTGTGTTGGTTTAAGAGAAGCATGTAAGTAAATGATCTCCCATTCCGTAAAACAAAAAGTTTCATCCATAGATATATATAGATGGTTCTACTTTTGAATTGTATCAATAATTTGAATATGTTGTTGTACTGGTGCCAAGAACAGGTAGACAGTGGTTGAAGTTTGATCTCCACTCTAATGAAAAATTGAAGGTATATATACAGTGACCCTGTAAAATGCTTAGTCGATCCAGTTAAACATAATGAATTTAAGATGATATAAGTTGTATTGTTGCTAGAGGGTAGTCATGCAGTAGCAAGCATATCCCATGACAATGCTGAAAATTCAATGGATATGGAAAATGAAGTTATGAGTAGAAAATCAATGAAGGAGGTTGAGACATAGGATTATGGATCATATGATCCTTCTTCTTCTTTAAAAAAAACCCCACACCATGATGTTAATAGTCGGTGATGGCTGAGCACTTAAAGAGGAAGAGCATGATGGTATCTTAATCTTATTTAGGATCTAATGAATAGCATGAAGATTATATAAAAATTCTTCTCATAAATAATGATGTTCACATCATTTATTGTCTACAGCATTTTATGAAAATCAAGCTATGAGTAGAAAATCAACAGAGTTTGAGACACGGGATTATGGTTAAGATGGTCCTTCTCCTTCTTTCAGACTACCTCCACACCATGATATTAATAATCGGTGATGGCTGAGCACTTAAAGAGGAAGAACATGATGGTATATTAATCTTCTTGGGAGATGGAAAAAAAAGTGCAATCTGATTCCAAAAATTTTGAAAAATATAATTTTAGAATCTACAGAAAAATGTGATGAGACTCTGGTTTGCATCATCTTCAAATTTCTCATGGTTTAGCCACTATAGGTGCTCAAATGTGAATATTTAGTTAAAAATAATAATTGCAGTGTCGAGTTTGGCCAAAAAAATTAAATCACTATTGTGGGATCACCCACATTGGAGCTATATTTTGATGGATCTAAGTGTATTATTGGATCTGGTATGGGGGTTATAATAACTCACCTGCGAGAGAGCCTATTCCCTTGTCTTATCGCTTAAAATTCCTATGCACAAACAACACCACAAAGTATGAAGCATTAATATTTGGATTACGTGCCATGTAAATTATGAGAGCTCAAGACATTAAGATATTTGGTGATTCAATTTTAGTACACTATTGACAAAATCCCATGAAAATATAATAAACATGTTGATTCAATGGAGAATGTGGCTTCCCTTATGTCACCTCAAGACCCTTTGAAAGATTTCACATTTATTGTTCATACATTTATCAAACCATCAATAGAAGATAGCATGGAAGAAGTATTATCAACCAGTGTGGAAACCTCTAGTGAATGGTACACACTGATATTTAATTATTTAAAAGACGATACCTTTCATGAGTTGACAACTAAGAACACTCAAGCTCACCTTCAAAATATTGCATCTAAATATATAATTCTCACCAATATTTTGTATCGAAGGTCCTTTTATGATCTCTTACTTAGATTCCTTAACAATCTAAAATCCCCATTGCACTTGAACAAGCTCATGTAGTTGCTTGTGGAGGCCATTTTGGAGGAAGATCATTAGTTCAAAAACTAATCTGCAAAGGATACTATTGGAGACATTTGGAACAAGATTGATTTTCATATACATTAATAAATGCCACAAATGTCAAGAACATGGTAATCCGATTCATGCTCCTACCTCCGAACTTCATTCTCAAGCTCCTATTTGGCCCTTTTTGGTATGGGGTTTGGCTCTTATTGGAAAAATATCACCACCTTCCTCTATTGAGGATACATTCATAATCATTGCAACAGATTATTTCACAAAATGGGTAGAATTTATTCCTCTTCATTCAACAACTGGTGATGTAGTATGTCATTTCATATTGGAACACAATATTGCATGCTTTGGACTTCCTTCCACACTAGTTTCAAATAATGGGACACCATTCAGGAATAAGGATGTGAAGAAGTTCTTAGAGACATTTAACATCCAACATCATTTTTCAACACCCACTACTAGCAATCTAATGGTTAGGTTGAATCAACTAATAAAAAAACCCTTGACAAAATTTAAAAGAAAATGATAAGCAAACATAATAAGGATTCTAGCACACACAACTAGCATATGCGCTATAGGCCTATTGTACGAATGCTAGATTATCTATTTGGACTACCCCTTATAACCTTGTTTATGGAACAAAGTCAATAATTCCCTTGGATTTAGAGATTCATACATTAAGAATCACTCTTCGGATTTGTGCAGGATCATCATGGAAAAAATAGGCCCTTAAATGGCAAAAAAATCTGAAAAATTAGAGTTAGGCAACTTGACATAAAAAATTGAATAAGTTATCTATATTGTTTCAAAAATATGCAATAATAGAATTTGTACCAAATTGAATGTAGTTTCTAAATTACTAGGCTTATTTACAAAAAAATAAAATCTATTTGGTGAAATTTTGAAATTTCAATACAGTAGTATATAAATTTCATGAAAAAATAAGAAGTAGGTGTTTGTCTGACCACCCTAACCACATTAAAATGATAATATTTTTTTATAATATTTTAGATATAAGTAGAGTACTCATGTCCCGATGTGATGCATATTTTCTTGTAATTTGTTTCCAAGTAAATAATTAATTATAAATTTTATATGAAATTTTTTTAAAAATATAAATACTCGTATGTCTGACCACCTTAACTTGGTCAAAACTTCATGAAATTCATTTTTTTCTTTTTTAATCTCCTAGTATGAAAAGTATGTAATGTGATACATCTTTTGGATTCAAAAAATATGATACCGTTTGAAATTTATAGATGTATTTCAATCAGCCTAAAAATCATGACTTTAGTCGTAATTTAATAGAAAATGAATAATAATTATCTATTAAATTCAAAGTAAAGAATAATTTAAATCTATGGAAATGTGAGAATCTCCTTTAAAAAAACTTTACATTTTATCAATTTTGGGAAAAAACAAAATCGCCAGCCACATACCCATCATATTGCCACTTTTTGGCTCATCATGATCCTACACATACCCCTTCAAGGACTTATTAATGATAATAATTATAAGAAATGAATGATTACATCAGATTTAAATTATTAATGAACAATGCATTAACGCTCTTGATCACCTTCAAGCTTACTCTAGAAGAAAACAACGTAGTTACAATGATAATGCCATCCCTCGGTTATTCCATAATGTTTTTTTGGTGTTATGTGAAAATAAATGTACCGTAAATGCCAACCCAACTGAAAAAGGAAAGTTCAATCCTAAGTTGCTAGGACCTTACAAAATCAATGAAAGTTATGGGCCTGGAGCATACATGTTAACAAAAATGGATGATACACCTATTAAGGAGCCTATTAATTATGTGCATTTAGTCAATACTGTATCTAAACTTCTTGTAGTGTGAATGATAAAGTGGTGGTGTTAGAGTTAGTGGATAAAATTTTATATTCTCCCATATCGCTTTGTTCCTAACAAACAATTGTTTGTGTGTCTTGAATACTAAAGTAATTTTTTAAACTAATTTTTAGGTGGTTAAAATTTTAGGTTTCATAATATTCAAGTCCATTTGGTCTGTTGTGTTAGATTCAATCCTTATATGCATTTAATGTTTTATAATTAGATCTTAGGTGCATTGAATTTAGCATAACATACTTTAAAATCATAATATTGCATATGAAAGAAACTATAATAGTTTTAATTAGGTCACATAGAACATGTTAAATCATGGAGACATTTATTAAATATTTTGACAAAACTTATTTGATAAATTACATTGCCATTTAAGTTAAAACACATAAGCATAAGCAATCAACCAAATCTAAACAATCATATATGTATATATCACAAATTTTTAAATACATGTCATCAAATATACAATGCTAGGGTGGCCTATGGATACTACATCCCTCTAGATCTGGTGATCGCTTCTATCTAGAGATAGTCCATCGAGAGATGGTAGTATGCGATCATGATTATGAATTGATAAGAGAATCCAAAGCATACTATAGACCATGTGCTCATCCAACAACCATGGTCTCCCATCGAACAACCTCTAGCCAATCTCACTCTATGTGATCTTTGTCTACTTGTAGCTTGGCTACCTCTAAATGAAGTCTATCAATATTGATTGGACTTTGAGACAACCAATACTCCTCATATGCAGCCTCGACTCAATCAACACAACTTGTATCAGCCTCATACACTGCTCAATTTGACATAAGGCTCGAACAACTTCAGGTCTCACTCAACGATGGGTGGGGGCACATAGTCTATATCAAAAGTCAGTTTGAAGACTAAAGGAAGCACTATCTCTATAGCGAATTATAGGTAGATATACTAACAATCTCTCACAAACCCTATAAGATATTAATCATAAACATAATTAGTATGCATCATGATATACATATATAAATTAAAAGCATAAGCATGAACATAGGCATAATCATAACAATAAATAAAATTTCATTACCTAGATCCTCGGACGGCTATGGAAAGACAACCTCATTATGTGTAGGAGGCATGGAGAATGTTCTAGTCTCTCAATGCTGGTAAGTGTTGTTGTGTGACATTGCTACCAACTACTCTTTGTTAACATGAGTAGGAGCTAGATCTCCCCACTTGTGAGAATTGGACCCTCGTTTGTCATACCACTGCCCTCACTCATCAAATTTTCCTCCTCCTCCTCCTCTCCATCTCCCTCCTACCCCTCATAGTCTGGGTCCACAGACTCATCATAGTACTCATCTATCTCATATGCAAATAGATCTAATGCCATGTGCCCTGTATCCTCACCTATCTCATCCTCCTCATCCCTCTGATTTGGAAGTGGTCTTGTAAAGCCTATATGTTGATCCATCAGGAATATAGGTGTTGGTCATTTTTCTACTTACCACTCCTCACATGCATCAATAGCATTGAATTCATCAGTGTCAAATATTGGGGGCATGTCGAGATCTATGTCATTTGAATCACTAGATCTAACATCATCTACTATCAATTTCTTAGTATCTCCTAGCCTCTAGGCAATCTGCACTGATCACCTGTAAAAATGGTGTGCTGCTAGTGGTACCTATATCTAACCAAAATACTGCTTGACATGATCATAGTAGAATGGTCTTACTACATAATCATGTTGACCTAGATAAAACCTATCCCTCTGCATCCTCCTCAATTATCAGGTATCATCTGGCCACTATGGTTTTAACTAGTATGGTATCCAAAGGACCTCCTCCTGATCTAGTTTCAATAAAATAAAACTCTCCAAAAATGTAAATCCCCATAGTGTCTTGACTGCCTCAGTGGATAGTTGAATGCACATGGATATCCTAAAGATGATATAGATGGAAACCCTATCGACCTAGTGCATGTGATATGCTCTAGGCACCACACCTACACTAGCGTACAATGTACTATACTATCGACCTCATGGTATGCAAACCACCATAGATCATAATACAAATGTGAAAGGATCTTGAGGCCCTAGGAATATACAGTCCTCTAGTGTGCCATCTGCCGTATCATGTGGACTATTCTTCTATCTAGATGTGCTCCCTAAAAATTAGGGATGAGTACTAGCGCCACTATGAAAATCATGATCCATATCAAAAGTGGTGATCATGAGTAGAGTAGCTATGATAACATAATGTGTGGTCCCATGATCTCATCCCAAATAGGACCTCCAAGGTAAAAATGAATATCGTATGTCATCTCACGAAATTACCATTCCCCTATGAAATACACTCTCTTTCCTCGAATCAGAACTCAAGGAGTGCAATGTACATCCTCTAGGGTGATTATCATCTCGCCTATAGGTAGATGAAATATGCAGGTATCGACATCTCATCTCTCTACAACTACTATCAACGTAGCATCATGGTACCTCATGGGAGGCATGAGGTATGCCCAATATAATCTAGTGGTCTATAAGGTTTGAGTGTCTGCCTCCAATAACATTGAGACAAGGTCTCGTAAGCAGAAAATTTTCTATTGCCAAGATGTTGTTGTCACTGAGGTGGAATCTAATAAAAAAAGCAAAAAATATTTTATAAGCATTCTAAAATAATCAATCTATACATCAATAGTCAAAAAGTACATAATAAATTTGTTCTAGGATACATTTCTAAGGGTTCCTGACACTTTATTCCCTATTTGGGACACTTCACGAAAAAGTGGGACACTTCGTGAAAAAAGGGACACTTTATGAAAAAGGGGATACTTTATGAAAAAAGGGATGCTTTGCAAATTTTTCTTCTACGGTCCTAAATCCATCTAAAAATGCATAAAACATAACATACATGGATAAAAACAAAGCTAAGGTAGAGAAGAATCGACTCACTTGATGTTGCAGCTCGCCTAAAGCTATCTCCTCCCATAGGTTCTCTAGTCATACAGGCACGTATTCTTGATGGCTCGCCATCTTCACTTACTCTCCAACAAATTCAAACTACAAGAAGGCAATTTAAAGACAAAATTATTACTCATTACTTCACTTTTACCCTTATATATTTTAAATTTAGGTCTTTTGCATATTAGGGTTAAAAGTTCTTTTTATTCAAACTAACATATTAGGGGCTAGTGAACTTCATTTTTGACACCGTCTGTTGCATTGGAATCATTGTTTTTCTCATGTTCTTATAAAATGTCTATCACTATGTTGCATGGCACTTGGAAATACCCTATGATATGACTTATCTAATTCGATGAGGTCAGACTGCTACCTTGATTCCACCTCCATGAAGCAAGGGAAATCAATTGGGGGCATACATCTATGCTCAAATATGATTTCATAAAGAAGTTAAATATGCGGATATTTGAAAAACCAATGAATATGTATTGTAGGATGTGGTTCCTAACATTGTGGTTTTGTAGATAACTATAGTGGGGACTTCATTCTCCCATTCTCGCAAAACAATCCATATGACTATCCTTCCATGAAATAAAGTTTACTATTTGGAGTCCTTTAGCTTGCATATGCACGTAGAGTTATTTGGGGGATAAATGTGGAAAAACAAAATCTACTCCCTTCTTGGAGATAATGCAATTTCTTGCTTAATTTGGACCTATTTTGGTACCCTTGCATTCATGACCCTTTAAATCATCATTAATAGGCCCCTAAGACCCTTTATTTCAGATATCAAGGCTTACTTCAACTAAAATACCAACAAAATCAACAAAAGAATTAAAATTTATAACAACCCATCATTGTACCACCTCAAAAAAACTAGAGTGCGACTCATATAGCACCTTGGGTGTATGAGTCCTGTGTGGCCTATTTTTAGGGTTTTAGTTGGAGATTCAAGTGTTTAATTCAAAATTTTGGTTTATGTTGTCTTTTGAGATCTAAATAATGGTAAATTAGTTTTATTTCCTATATAAACAAGCTTTCAAGCCATTATTTTCATCTAGAGAAATCAATTCAAGATCTAAGCATTCACAAGCATTCAAGTATTCTTTCATAAGAGCATTCAAATACAAGTAGGAAGAAAATTTGAAGCCTTGGAGCAGCATTAAAGTGCTTATGTAGGTATTCAAGCTCACTTTCTTTCAAGATCTAACATTGTCAAGGATTTATTATGGTTGCCTATGGTGAATCATGATGGATTCTAGGTTGGGGAAATGCAACTAGCCATTCAGCCGAGCCTAATGACTTTTTTCCTAAGTGATTCCATCCTCCATTGTCACTCTACTTTCAGCCTAGAAGGAAGGTACATGCATTATTATGATTTATTAGGGTGATTAGGATCTCTAAAGTGATTCATTAATCTTCATGTTTCATTCATTCATCTCATTCTAGCACATTAGAATAGGGTTCCATTGCATTTAAAATTTACTAACCTTAGATACACTTAAGGTTAAGATTTATGTTCACATTTACATTTAAGATCCATTGTTTCTATCAAGGTTTAACTACTGAACTAGGGGTTTGACTGAGGAAAACCACCCATAAGAAAATCAATGCTATATTATGTGTTGCAGGTCTTTTTTATAGGTTTAGATTTAGAAATCAAATTAGGAAGAAAGAGTAGAGATTGAAGGGTAGATATGGACCTTGAATTTCCAAAAAATTAGAATTCTTATTTTATTTTGGAAACCCTAGACTGGGAAAAATATGCTCATCCTGGCATATGAGTCCTAATGTTCCCTAAATTGTGCATTTTTAGAGCTTTAGAGCTTATTCTCAGCATATTCAGATCCCTAGGTGCATCATTTTGATTTCTTAGTCTTTTATTTTATTTTGCATTCATTTCAAGGTTATTTGTTGAATTTTCCACATCATTAAGTTTCATAATTAGGTCTTGCATGTCATTTGTGTTTCCAAGCTCGAGCTTGGTGGTGAACCCCTTTTAGTCTCTAATCATACCCTAGGACAACCTTTAGTAGATCTCTTTCCTTCATTCTATCCTTGGATTGAGATCTCTATGGTTTCCTTGAGTGAAACAAGAGTGTGAAATAAGAGCCCCATCATTGTGCTTCATCACCTCAAAGATAGAAGGCACCCTATTTTTGTTGTTTCAAATGAAAATTCTTTTTGCCATTGTTATTTATATTTTCACTAAAAATGATTAATTCAATAAATGAATAATTACACAAAGTTCATTCTTAGTAACTGTGGATGCTAAAATCTGCAAAATTTTGCTTATAACATTGACATAAGGTTAGCATTGTTAGCAAATCACAACATCCCTATGAGATAATGAATCATGTTTAACATGCAAAACAAAACTGTAAAAGACCAAATAAGAAAAGCTTGAAAGCATATTCAAACAATATCCATATCTATCCCATAGTGGGAGTGGTGCCTTTTGAAATGTGGAAAGAAAAGCCCTTTCCCACCCCCTTGATAAGAAAAAGCTGCCAAATGATAGATGATGAAGAGCAAGATTGATTCTCAAATGAAGAGAGCAACCTTGCCTCAAGATGTGTTGTGATGAGCAAGATTAGTTCTCTCATGTGGAGAGTAACCTTGCCTAAAGATGTGTTGTGTTGTTTGAAGGGGAGAAGCCTTCAACTTATAGTTGAACTTGAAGAGAGGAGAGGCCAAATTGATGAATGTGTGATCATTCATGGGCCAATGACAAGATGCCACTTGTCAAGGTGTGAGAGGGTAAGGAATTAGCATGAAATGACATGAAAGGTGCATTAAATGCCAAGTTTGACTTGTGCAAGAGACATGTGTAAGAGCATTTAATGGTTTGTTGGAAGGGACAAATCCCTTGGAGGGAAGATTCAAATTGGAAGAATATTCCATCTTGATTGCATTTTGAAAGTAATTAGAAGAATTGATAAATCAAATAATTGATTTATTGGTGCAAGTGTGTGGATTAGTTGAGAGTTTAGATTTGACTCTAGTTGAGTCAAAAGCTAGAGAATGGTAATTATGATTTGAAGTTAATTAATTTAGATTAATCAACTTGGGGGTTTTAGGGATTTGATATTTGATATAAATCAGTTTGATTTATCAAATCAAATAAGAAGAACTTAGGACTTAATGAAATAATTTGATTTATTTAATCAAGTCTGATGAACCTTAGGGATTTAATCAATAAAATATTTTAATTGATTAATGGAAGAAATGAATGTTAATTAGAGTGGAATGCATGATGCATGATGTTAGTTTTGCATGTCTACATTTTTCCCCTCTTTGAAGCAATGTACTCATTGCATTGGTTCAAAGAATGATGCCGCAGACATCGAAATTAAAAGAAATCTTTGGTTTTTTTAGATACCCTGGTGGAAATAAGTACATTAGTACATTGCCCCCTCCAAAGATCGAGCGAAAAAATTCGATTTGAGGTGGATCTCACGACAAAGAGGTTCAAAATGGATTTATGGATGATAATGATGATGGAAACAAAATATTTGGAAGATGCTTAGAATAAAAAATTTATATTATCCTAAACAACTTAAATGATTATGAAAATGAGATGACGTGATTATGCATGAGCTTGATATGGCATGATTATGCAAGATAAGAGTGTGGGTGCAGGATGGATGCATTGTTAGCATGAAAGAGGATAGAAGAATGAGAGGGATCAAACCTTGAATTCAAGAAGATGAAGAAGTCCAACAAGTCCTCTAGTCATCGAGACTTTATTGGATATGATGATGAATGATGATGATGCATTGCTTAGCCAAGGATGGAAAAGAGCATACCTTTCTTTATGTTTGATAACACACATAGGTGCAATGCATCAAGGTATTAAGAACCAGGATGGCATTGCATCTAGTGTGATGGACTTTGACTCGACAATCAGATGGGAGTGCTCTTGTTCACACTTGACATATGGAAACCTTGCTAGGACGGACCCAACAAAGCAAGTATTCACCAAGTTATTTTATAAGAACAACCAACAAGCATAAAAGATAAAAAGATAATGATCATTGCCCCATTCCTTTCTCTCTAAACTTGTTTTGTTTAGGCATCATTGAGAGGTCCTTGGAATGAGTGAAAAATAAGATATGTCTAAACAAGACCAAGATAAAGTAAACAAACAAGCTAATGTTCTTCATACAGCTAGCCAACACTAACTACTGTGGGGTACCTGATGCTTATGTCCATCACAAGAAAGCTTCATCCTAGGACATGTAGTGATCAGGGTTTTGATGGGATTGATTTGGGTGATAAGCTATTGATACTCTGACTTGACTACCTTGCTGACTCATTGATCTAGACTTGAGACTTTGATGATTAGGTTAAAACTTTCAGAACTGCTAGACTTGCTTCTGATTGCTTCATCAAAGGATGAAGGCGACGATTGATTTATTATGAGCGATGATGATCGTGGGTGAAAGCGAGATGATGGGTGCACCATTTTGGTTTTTTCAAATGTTTTGAGGCTGTTTTTGGAATTTTGAGATGTTTTACAAATGTTTTTGGTATTTTTGAGATTTATGAATGTTTTTGGATTTTGTGTCTAGGGGGCTGATCAAAGATGGCCTTGCCTAGATTTAATCTTAAAGACGGCGTAGTTTGGACGCCGATTGACTTCACTGTTGATGGGATAGATGGGAAAATGGATTGCCATTGTGACAAATGCCTAAAATCCTAAAATGTGAAAAAGATGGACAAACAAATGCGTAACTAGATGGGCAGATGGATGTCATTGCGATAGATGCCTAAAATCCTAAAATGTAAACTAGATGGACAAACAGGTGCCCCTGTGATGGATGTCATTGCAACGGACGCCTAAGGACTGACCCTAACTGTCTTGGGGGATGATCAAAGATCAACTTTTCCTACGTTCAAGCTCAGAGATGATGTAGTTCGACAAGATGACTCTAATTTTGATTTTTTGGATTTTGATATGTTTTTTTATTTTTGAATGATTTGGATGTTTTTGGATTTTTTTTTTTTCTGATTTTTTGAATTTTCGCATGATTTTGATAATTTGGATATGGATACGTGAGGATATTAGTGCTCTGTTTTGAGATTTTGTTGAAAACCAAGCTTAATGTTGATCAATTGGATTGATGAATTGATAGTTTGACTAAGTGTGTTAAGTAAAAAAAAAGTGATAATGCACTTGTAAACTCTACGATGTTGTGTTATCCTAGAATAAACTCGTACAAAAACGATAATTTTGCTAGGTGTGTTAAGCCAAACAACGTGATTATGGATTTGATAATTTGGCTAAGTGTGTTTAGCCAAACAAGATGATAATAAACTTGTAAACCCAAGGAAGTTGTGTTATCCTAGAGTAAACTTGTGCACAAGATGATAGTTTGACTAAGTGTGTTAAGTCAAAAATGGTGATGATTGATTGGATTCGATTGATCAAGATTGATGAAGCTTGATTTGGAACAAAATTGTTTTGATGATTTGATGTGGCACCGACATGTGCATTAGATGCAATTGATATTGATTATTGGATTGATGTTCGACAAAAGATAGAGCATGATAAGGAATGTTTCTTGTCAAAATATGCCATGGGCTAGTGATTTGGATTTTTTGGTTCACAAGTTCTTCGACTAATTTGATTTTCTGTTTGCCAATGTTTGGATTGCCACATAAGTTGGAGGATATAGATCAAGATTTATTCTCAAAACAAGATGTAAATATCTGCCCCTAGTGTCTAGTAATGTTTGAACGGCCATGGGTGGATTCTTGGATATGAATTATCTTGCGATAAGATAAGGGTGTTCAAATAGAGGATTCTCGTTCAGATAATGCTTCAAGGCTCATATAATGTATTGGATAGGATGGGATCAATGAAAATGACCCATGTCAAGATGTTTACCATAAGCAAGTATAAAGTATGCACCAAAATTTCATCATGATCAAGGTAACTTGGACCTTGGATGTAGATGGATAAAAATGGATTGGATAAATAGTTCATGGATGAATGAATGATATGGCTCAAATTATGGCTCTATTGCGGATGCGATAAGATGCTTTCTCCTGAACTGGCACACTTAGATGCTCGATTCTACACATGACGCTTGTTTGCCAGGTTTTCATCATGGTACCTATCCAAAGCGCCACCGAAATGGTTTTCACTATAGGACGATTTTTTTTCTTTACTACTTTCAATCCTTTTTCTGATTTTTTTGGAATTTTTATATTTTTTGATTTATTTGTTGTCGCTAAGATGCTTGTTTTCCAGGTTTTCATCAAGGTGACCATTTTTTCAAGACATTTTTCTAAGTCTTTTGTATTTTTTGAGAGATTTTAAGCTGATGTTGAACCACCTAGTGGTGCTGATGTTGATGTTTTTGTTATAACTTGCCTTCGGTAGCCTGCTTGAAGAAGTTGTTTTGACAAGACACGTGCACTTGAAAGCAACTTTGGAGAAATCTGTTTTTCTTTACCGAAACCGGAGTTAACTCTATCTTTGTGTGCATATCGCGATAGAGTGCCTTCAGGATCCTTATGATGAAGGATCGTTGCCAACACATGGTCAATGAAAGAATTGGATATTATGTGTGGAGGCATGGATGGAGTGTGTTTAGGAGTAAGAGATCGATTGGTTGATAGTTTGGAACCTTTGACTCTCCAAACTTGGGCATGTGAGCAATGATGGGTGGATACGGAAATGTGCATGGAAGTAGGACCAACTGCTCGATACACTTTGTATGTCGCTTGAGAAGCATGTGTTTTCCTTTGTGGACATATTTGATAGATACTTTTCCCTTTTTGATTTTGCCTCATAGTTACTTTGACTAATGGAGTTTGATAGGGATTTGTATTCTTTAGTATCCACTTGTATTTGATTTGTCCTTCATGCTTCTTAGCTTCTTTTTCTTTGATAACGTTCTTCATGCTTTGATTCAAGTCTTTCTTTTGTTGTTGGTCCCAATTTGTGGATGGGGTGATGGGTGGATGGAGATCCATGACATGGCGGGTCGTACTATTGGCATTTGTTTCATCATAATGATTCTTCGTGCTCCGTATGTTGAGGTTTGCTCGAGACGAAGTTGCCCCTAGTTTTATAGATGTATCCCTGATATGTTTATATTCATTGATTGTCGAATAACCAAGGCCTTGACATTTAAGAATTCCAACAATCTACATTGGTTCTAGGATACCCTGTTCATGTAGGCCTAATCCTCTACCTTGATAATTCGTCTGTTGAAACATTTTATTTGCAAAAAGATATGATTTTCCTTGGAAACAAGGTGCTAATCTTTCTCTGCTCTATGGTAGATCTTCAAAAGTGAGAACTTCTTTATTGATGAGATAAATTTCTCTAAGAAAGGTAAGTGATCAAACTTTATAAGTGATAGGATCCTCCACATGTGGGATGAATGCCTGATTGATATCTTTGTCTTGATCTTGTGAGATATCATATTGTATTGCTTCTTCAAGAAGTGTTGATGATTTGGTGTCCTCATAAAAATCTTCCTCATGATTCAGTTCATAGGATGTTGTTTTTGATTCATGATTTATGTAACAACCTTCTTCATGATTTGCTTCTGATAGGTGTCCAAAGGATGTTTCTAATTTACAGCTTCTGTAGAAGCCTTCTTCATGATTTTCTTCTAATATGTCTCCAAATTTTTCCATATTTTGATCATGCGTACAAATTTTAAGAGTAGGAGACTCTTGTTCCTTGGTAATGATGTCAAGAGTATGAGACTCCTGTTTTGAATGAAGATCATTTACGTGTCCATCCAATGAAAGCATCTCACGGGTAGATGGGGGAATATGTGCTATATGGATATGATCATCATTTGCGGCATCTTGTATAGATAAAAGAGTTCCCATTAGATCATTGTAGTATCTTGGAGATACAAATTATCGATCTTGAGTGATTTTAGAACTATTTTCAACATGCTTTGGATCATGTTCTTGACATGGGTCAATTTCAAAGGTTGGATTTATTACAAGGAGTTCTTGGACATTGTCCTTAGGCATGGAAAGTGGCTCAATATACTTTTGATCCTTGAGGATTCCTTCACTATTCATAATCATGAGGTCGAGGGATGTCAATATGTCATTTGAAGGGCCATTGCTAGACCTTGATGGAAGATTTTGATCATGCTTTGGAATACGTTCTTCAGATATGTTCTCTAACTCATAAGGTGATGTAGAGACATTTTGATATGGTCATTGGTCGAGGGATCTTGGTTTATGTCAATAGGATCAAATAACATCAACACTCCTTGAAATAGATCTTTGTAGGAGGGGTCTTGATTATGACTAAAAAATGATTCTTGATGTATGGTGAGTTGATCATCAAATGGGGTAGAAAAATATTCAATTTGCTCATTGATAGACTGATTTTGATCATTGTCCTTAGCCGTTATGGTGGAGATATTTTCAATGTCTTCAACCATAATACCAAGTGATATTGACATTTCTTGAATTGGATCATTGTTGGGCATTGTTGGTGGATTTTGATCATGATTGAAAAGTAGCTCTTGGTGTATGTTGATTTGATCGTAGAATGAGATTGAAAAATCTTCAATGTTGTTATTGATGGATAGATCTTGATCATTATTTTCAACAATTGCGGTGGGAATTTGTTGCATGTTTTTTGGTGCGAATAATTCTTGAATTTCTTGCTGACCCAACAACGCTTGTTGTTGGTTGTATTGATGTTGTAATTCGTAGTCTTGCAAGGCTTTTTGATACACTTGTTGTTGTGCTTGCAATTGAGCTTGGTATTGTGCTTGCGCTTGCACTTGCTGAGCTTGGAATTGCACTCGTGCTTGAGCGTGTGCTTTGTGGATTGCTTGTGCCATCTGAGCGACATGTACAACTTGTATAGCTTGTGCAGCTTGTTGTTTTTGGAGCACGTTTTTGTGGGAAGCTTCTTGAGCGGCTTGCAACATGATGGAGAATGAATTTTTCATGTGATATTTTGGCGGTGGTTGTGGTGGGTTGGGGATGGTGTTGATTGTTGGGATTGCTTGGATGGTTGCCACCGGTTGTTGCGATACTGGTGGCAAAATGGGATGATTTGGTATGATATTTTGATTTGCCATTATAGGTTGACTTTGAACATTGTTGTGGTTGACAATCATATTGCCTTGATTTAGGTAACTTTGATTTTGGATGGTGTTACCTTCACTTGGATCAATACCTAGAGTCGTCAACATATTGCTTGGATTTTGAACAACATTAATGGGATTTGCAAACATCTCTACACCAAAGAATACCAAGTGTGGATTTGAAATGGTCATGTTTGGTAAAGTTGTACTTGGTATATATGGATTTGGTGGGATAATGTTGTTTGGAAAACTCATGCATTGAGCGTTTGGTTTATAGATTTGCAGATTTGGACTTGGATTTAAATCTATCATTGGAAAAGGTGTTCCAAACTTTAGATTGGGCATACTTACATTCGTATCATTGAAGTTCGGAGGAGATAATGATGCCATGTCTAAATGTGAGTTTCGATAATCAATTGGAATTGCGAGACTTGGATAGTTTGGTTGACTCAAATTTCTCATGGTGGATGGATCAAGTTTATATTCCATGTCCCTCTTGTATTGAGATCGAGTTTGAACCATAAAATGAAGATCAATTTTCAAGAATGTAAGAGATGAACCTCTAATCCTTTAGATCAGTCTAAACCTTAGGTTTAAAGAAGCGAAGAAGTAGGATAATTGAAGGATCAAAGCAATGATGAGGATGAGATAAACAAAAGATGAGTGATACAGATGAATGGAACTCTTAAAGAAACTTTGAAAGGAATGCTAAACCTTTTAGGACTTTGATTAATCGTGATTGGATTGATGGTTTGACTAGATGTGTTAAGTCAAACAAAAAGTGATAAATGCACCAGTAAAACCCTAGGAAGTTGTGTTATCCTAGAGTGAACTCCTACAAGATGGTAGTTTGACTAAATGTGTCAAGTCAAGTGAGGTGATGATTTGATAATTTGGCTAGGTGTGTTAAGTCAAACAAGATGAACTCGTAAACCCTAGGAAGTTGTATTATCCAAGAGAGAACTTGTGTATAAGATGATGATTTGACTAGGTGTGTTAAGTCAAACAAAGTGGTCTTGATTTTTCCTAAAATTTTAGCATAAAAGATGTTTACAAAGTTTCCAAGAGCGCTTGGTGAGGTAATTTTTGACTAATTTTGATGGTTGAAAGATGGATGAAAGTGATTGAAATTGATCCTATACTTGACCTAGAATAACACTTCTTCTTACAAGACCTTGGTGTTGGAGAACACGCTATATTTCCTATGGGAGGAAAGAAAACCTTTCAAAAAGTTCAGGATTATGTTGATAGTAGAATTCATACAACTCAGGATTGTTTCTTGAAGCTTTTCACGAGCTTTCAGACTAAGCTTCTTGAACTTTGGTTTTGGGATTTTGATCTTCCAAGAAATCTTGTTAGAAAACACATGTGTAATCCAATTTGTCTTTTATCTTGTCTTAGTGAATTCCTTTTACCAAAATCACTTGCTTCATTATGTTTTCAAACTGAATGTCTAATGTCCTACTTTCTTCTTCATCCCATAAGGTCCATTATGTGGAAATCAAGGAAAATAGGGCAAAAGTCTCCTACGTTTAACCTTATTGAAAACAAATGATGATAGAATTCAAGCACTTAGAAACCTCTAAGGATATGATCCCTAGGGAAAGCAAGAGTGCTTCAATTCGTCAAAGGTATTTGTTTCCTAAAAGGGGTTTGAAATTTTAGGCTCTTGTGAATGTCTTTTTCTTAATCATTTTAAGAACCAAGCAATGTATCTTTTACTTCCAAGCACTTTTTACAACCCTACGATGATGAGGCAATATCTTGTTGGGTTCCCACTTGGATGAATCCAGCTATGCATATCTTGTGTGAATGGCTAAATGCTTGACCACACTGGCTCCCCTCCACAACACTCACTTATTTGGGTTAGCCAACCATTAGTACCCATGAATCTCCCATGGCATACTTTTCATTTCCACAACAAGACCGTATGTATAACGTGGGGTGGCTTCAAAGGACATGACCTTTTGCACCAACAGGATAGACAAGGTTTTGGCTTTTTTCTAAACAATGGGTTCTAATGCGGGCATTCCATTTGTGGGGGATTATCCAACATCAGCAAGAGTCCATTGCTATCCATCTCATTGGAATAATCCTCATGATTCTTGAAATTTCCTCAAGAATCCACACTTATATACCAGTTGGAAGTCGCTTGGCTTTAGTGTGTTCCTGGTTGGGTCGTTCCCTTGGGTGAGTAATTTTTCCCACAAGGCAGGCCCTCTAAGATAAACAAAAGCGAGTAAACATATTCATAGTTTGATCAACCTTCATTTAGAAACAAAGGGAGAACACTCATAATAAGTTTACTCACACTCGCAAAGTGTTTTGTTCAATTTTAAAATGTCCAAATTGAAGTGTGGAGGCAATATTTTTGACAACTTAACATCACCAAAATGCTTTTGATTCTCAAGATCGTTGTGAAGCGTGAGAGAAGTGCATACACATTCTAAATGATGTTAGTTTGTGAAAAAGATTGAAAAACATGGAAACACATGTTCATTTTAAGTCCCAAAAGCAGTGATGAGCTCATTATAAAAGCGCCAATTGAAATGTAAACTTTTCCTTATTCAATTTTAAGTCAAAATTGAAATCTAGTAAATGTCTAGGGTTATTTTTTAACCAACTTTGAAAAGATCAAATCAAGTGGTTAATTTTAAACCCAAAAGGAAATGTGATTTGGTTTAAAACAAAAAAAAAAGGGTAGTGAATTGAAGCTCAAAGGTTTAAAATAAGCATTAAAAAATGCTTTTTCCATCTCTTGATTTCAAAAAATATCTCCAACTCCACTCCATTCGCCTTCATTTTCATTTGATGCCAACCTTGTTCCTTTGTTCAATTCAAGTACATGTCTTCAAATATCCACCTTGATTTCAACCTGTAAACAATATAAAGTTATCACAATTGAAATATTATATGTGAGGGAATAATAAGACACCCAACATTATCACACTATGAAAATTTATGCCTGTTATGTCAAGTATCTGCAAAAGAATTAGTGGTTAGAGCATTAAAAGTTAGTCAATACATAATGCTAAATGAATGATGATCACAATTTTTAAATAAATGGTCTACTTGAAGGTTGTTTGTTAGGAAGCAAATTGGAATTGACAACTAGCCCAAAAAAAAATAAAAAATAAAAATCAAACTAATTAGCCATGTACGTCGCTTTAATGGATCAAACTATTGAAAATAATATTGCCTGGTTGCTACATAGGCAGTAAATGGTGCTATGACTATGAGAAAGACTCATACGTACTCATCACTTAAGAATGATTGACTTTTGAAGATAATCAATGTTTGAGTTTTTTTTCATTTTTTTGAAATGTAGTTTCCCTCCTTAGACTTCTGGAAATTGTATAGAAAAGACGTGAAGTTCTTTTGATAGATACTTTGTTTGATGTGCATTAATAGGTCTGTGTCAAATCCATCCATGCACAAATAAAGGTATTGAAGAGTACCAAAATCTAGTTGAGGAGACACAAACATATTTGGTTATGCCCAATGTATTAAATGAACTGCCAAGCAAATAAATGAACTTTTGACGCGCAAGTTGAGGGTTGATACTGGGCGAATAAATGATTTCAAATGGATGATGATTATAATAAATCATGGGCAGTGATAGTGATCTCATTTGAAAATAGTCATTTCCCCAAATACCGCGACCTTAGTGGCAGATTAAACATTGAAGAAAACAGTTTGAAAATGCCTCTAAACAGGGTATGACAAGTCGCTTTGACACTTGTTTTGACTCATGAGCTTCTTGTTGTTTTGAATATATGGGAGGCCAGCGTATTTATTATGGGAGATGATTCATGGCACATCAAAACTACACAACTTGACAACTAATCCTTGGTAGTCAACAGTTTAAATACTCTGTGGTAGTTCAAAGAAATTCAATGTAGTGAAATTGCGATGGCTCAACAAAATATAATATGGAGTCTTAGTTACCCAAACCATGGTTACCTTCGAGAGTGGTCATAGATAATGAACCAGGTTCATAATAATGTTTGTACCTAACTCGCTTATCTGGATAGATTGTATACAAATGAATGCACTTGCCTATATTGACAATCCTCAAGGAGCAGCATTTATTACATCAAGAGAAGTACCTAGAGGTCGGCGGCGACGTCCACCAAGATGTCAATTTATGTGTTCACCAAAGGAACTACAACATCCTTCTAAAATATGTCAGGCCTACTCGTCTGGGTGGATTTAGTTTGATATTACTCGCTGTATAGTCTAAGGCAGTCCTAAGGCATGAGAATAACACAGAAAATAACAAAAGCAAGTGTTAAATTCATCGCGCAATGAGAATACAAAGCAGTTTCTAGGTGGTGCTTTGTGGAGCGGCATCGAAGATTCCTCATGATTTCCTCGAGTAGTAAAAAAAGAACACCATTGTAACATTTTAGTCGAGTAGTAAATGAAATGTGGAATCATAGACAAAGTACGTGAACTGCTAAACAAAGCGCCTAAAGGAAAATGAGGTTTTTGTGTTAAATACAGTAGAAGGACATCAATGACGTCGCTACAAATCCATGCAACTATAAACAAAAAACCAGAATTATACTGAAAGAAACTCGATCGAGAGACTTATCAATCAAACATAACATGATGTAGTGTTTTAAAAAGGACATTGTTTTGTTTTTCTCTGTGTATCAACATCCATAGACTAACAAATGAAAATGTTTGACTCTGAAGCAACCTTAGAGACTATGCGCATAGACAAAATAGTTAGTGGATGGCCTTCTACTTCAAACACACCGACCTTCACAACTGTAAGAAATATCACAGAGAATAAAGCTATATAAATGAGACCGAATGTAGTTTGTTACTTTAGGAAAAATTTCATTCAAAGCTGGACTCATGGCAGGAATGATATATGATGGGCGAGAATATGGTGACCGGCTTCATTCTTAGCACAGATTTTAGCACCGATTTATGGAGAGTCTAGCTTGACAATAGCATTTTATGAAGATTTTTTTTTCTTTTCTCTAACTGGATTACAGCATCACTATGCG
Organism: Sequoiadendron giganteum; assembly: GCA_007115665.2. Lineage (NCBI taxonomy): Eukaryota > Viridiplantae > Streptophyta > Pinopsida > Cupressales > Cupressaceae > Sequoiadendron > Sequoiadendron giganteum. Next base: position 473,710,006 of record CM021101.1, on the reverse strand, counting down.
AGAAAGAGTAACAAACATCAAAATGTGAACTGTAGTTAGTCTGCACCATTAAAGACAACTGAACATGCCAAAATTGAACTCAACTATCTTTGTATTAACTACAAAGGCCACACTTGTTTCATTTAACTAAAATAATAGGACTATCAACAGTTAATAGACCATACAAAATATAAATGCCTTACAAATAGTCAGAACCATGAAAGAACCAAATATTAAGTATTTTCCAACCATTGATCAATTTATACTTAAAATCCAGCAAGCATGAAACACATATATATTAGAGAAATTTTCAAACATGCCCTCCTTCTAGCGCCATTTTGTGGATGCTAAAATATGCAAAATTTTGCTTATAACATTGACATAAGATTAGCATTGTTAGCAAATCACAACATCCCTATGAGATAATGAATCATGTTTAACATGCAAAATAAAACTCTAAAAGACCAAATAAGAAAAACTTGAAAGCATATTCAAACAATATTCATATCTATCCCATAGTGGGAGTGGTGCCTTTTGAAATGTGGAAAGAAAAGCCCTTTCACACCCCCTTGATAAGCAAAAGCTGCCAAATGATAGATGATGAAGAGCAAGATTGATTCTCAAATGAATAGAGCAACCTTGCCTCAAGATGTGTTGTAGTCAAATCGTCTTGTGATGAGCAAGATTAGTTCTCTCATGTGGAGAGTAACCTTGCCTAAAGATGTGTTGTGTTGTTTGAAGGAGAGAAGCCTTCAACTTATAGTTGAACTTGAAGAGAGGAGAGGCTAAATTGATGAATGTGGGATCATTCATGGGCTAATGACAAGATGCCACTTGTCAAGGTGTGAGAGGGTAAGGAATTTGCAAGTCTTGTCCAATGTGCCAACTTCAAAGTTGAATTTGCATGAAATGACATGAAAGGTGCATTAAATGCCAAGTTTGACTTGTGTAAGAGCATTTAATGCTTTGTTGGAAGGGACAAATCCCTTGTAGGGAAGATTCAAATTGGAAGAATATTCCATCTTGATGCCCTTTTGAAAGTAATTAGAAGAATTGATAAATCAAATAATTAATTTATTGGTGCAAGTGGGTGGGTTAGTTGAGGGTTTAGATTTGACTCTAGTTGAGTCAAAAGCTAGAGAATGGTAATTATGATTTGAAGTTAATTAATTTAGATTAATTAACTTGGGGGTTTTAGGGATTTGATATTTGATTTAAGTCAGTTTGATTTAGCAAATCAAATAAGAAGAACTTAGGACTTAATGAAATAATTTGATTTATTTAATTAAGTCTGGTGAACCTTAGGGATTTAATCAATAAAATATTTTAATTGATTAATAGAAGAAATGAATGTTAATTAGAGCAGAATGCATGATGCATGATGTTAGTTTTGCATGTCTATAGTAACCATATAATTGTTGCAACTATCCTAGGCCACTTTAAGGGGGAAATTATCTTTACTTTAAACAATATTGGTAGCACAAGCCTGTGAGTTTTTGAAGTTTTTCTAAGATATATTATGAATGAATTTGAGATCACAAGCATTTGACAACATAATAGAACTAAACATTATTATAATGCAACCATAAAAGATATGTTACTGTTTCTAATTCGCTATATCATTATTATGAGGAAATTCCATTTAATTTACTTGATGAATGTCCACTGCATCTTTGACTCTTATTATCCACAATATTTCCCTAAGTGTTAAATTCATTACAAACCATCCCTGGACCTTTAATATGCATGTTCTTGACTTTGAAAGTTTCCTATCCATGGTCATACCAATTAGCAACCCTATAATTATCTCTAGAACTTCCATTCAAACCCTATAAACCTCACTCATGCTTTTGTGTCATATATCACAATGAGTCTCTTCTATCTCACAAAGGACTATCCTATTAGCATCCTATGCGATTTTCCTTTGATGTAGTTATTTCCCTTATTATTTTGTTAATTGTGACTATCCTAATGGAGGATTGGCCTCATAATTGTGGTTGTTCTCCTTCACTTGACATTGCACTTGCCATGTTTCATTGTACTTAGTACATGGTGATCCATTTCTTTTTGACATTTGTCATGTTGACTTTATTGTCCAAAAATTCTTTGATGAATCCTTATCATGGTCTATCTTCATAAAATGAAAGAAAATGTGGTGGATGGAAAAATGGGTAAATAAAGGATGTATGCACCTACACTTTCTTATTATTAGGGAAAAGACATACCCAAACATAGGACTAAATTTCAACCCTTAGGTGAGTCAACCCTATTGGATGTCTTGGCTATTTTTTTGTATGACAAGATGGGGTAAATATGCTTCAAATGCACTTTTGGGAGAAAAAATAAAAATACTAAATAGACTCAATTATGCAATACAAAACTTGAATCATCAATTTAAGGCATAATAGAATTAGAAACAACAAAATTTGAAAAGATCCAAGGAGGTTAAGTTGATGTGTACTAGTCATCAAAAGTTTTTGTTGAGTGTCCTCCTATGACAAATTCACTCTAGGGTGAATGGGTCTTGCTATAGGGATCCAAAACTTGATTTCATAGTCCTCTACTCTTGAATCTGCACTCTTAATTCCTTGAGATCTCTCTGTCGAAAAGTCAAAAGTAAAATTTGCAAGTAAGATTCCATGTCCTGACAACTTTGATGACAAATTTGACAAGTTTACAAAATTCTACTTTGGGTCAATCTTCAATCCTTCTTCACTTGCAAATCTGCACATAAAAAGAGAGGAAAATTTGTTTGCTTTAGGTGAATGGGGGTTTGCCATGGTCAAACACCATTTTGGTTATTAAACCTTGAAATGGAATAATAATAAAAGGAAGGAATGAAGAATGAACACCAGCTTGCTGCAAGTTACCAAACCCTTTAATGGATTCCTTTGGAGGACTAAAGTCTAACACGTCTCTCCAAGGATTAGATCTTGCATGAAATGGCTTGATTGGATGCTTGATTTGACACTTGATTTGATGCTTGAAAACTTGAAACCTACATCACAATGTTAGCTCCAAAAACATGCATGAACACATATAAAATTTGACATCATGATGGGATCTTGAATGTTGCTATAGATGAATGATATAAATCTGATCTTGAATGTTGCTATATAGATGAATGATAAATCTGATCTTGAATACTCTTGAAAATAATATTTTCTCTTGAGAAAGTTGCCTTCTTTTTAGATGTTTTGAATTGACAAAAATACCTATCTATTTATAGATGATTTTCTAATTTCCCAACAATTAAAATTCAAAATCTGGCAATTGCAACTTGAACTGGGATCATTCAAATACCACAAAAATCATATTTAAAATGGGGTCCTAAGTCTAAGGAGGACCCATTCACCCTTGGGAAAATGGGTCGTAGGCCCTAAACCTAGGACACACATTTTCCAAGATGTATAATTTGATGTTTGCAATTTTTTAATATAGGTTCCCCTTTCAGAAAATGGGATTAATTATGCTTTTAAATGTATAATTGGGTCAATTAGAGGCTTAATTAATTCCAATTTAATTAAGGGACCCAAACATAGTGTGAAAATATAAAGGTGTACATTTTATAGTACACCACTTATTTATGGCAATCCTCTACTTATATTATACATATAAGGTGATAGTCATCATTTTTTAACTATCACAAACCTACTTTTGACATAACCCATGTCAAATTTTCATGACTATTATTGTGGATCATCATGATATAAGCGTATGCCCCCTATTAATAGCAGATGATTATCTTATGTTCTTTCAATGCTATCTTCACTATATGCTTTTGGAACTTCATATTGATTATCCTTTCATATCAAAACTATCTTACCCTTGCAATATCTTATCTTCTAATGCTATTGAGTCCCTTAAATATTACTATACAATGATTTCATAGGTTATCGTCACTGCCACTTTGAGATAATCTCAATAGGACTATGAATTATATGGCTATCCTTAACTTTAAACTTCCATCCAATACCATAACCTAGGTCTTAGCTATGGTTTGGATTATTAGTTTTATTTATGGATGCCATTTTTCTTATTTTGTGAGCTATTGACTTTTTATAATGGTTGTCCATTATTTTATGGTGATTCTCCATTCTTCATGCATGAGACTCTAACATCATAGGTCTACCTTTTATCCATAAATATCATGCTTCTTATAATCATCTATCACATTGACCCTTCTTGTGGGTTTTCATCTAACTTTATACATTTGCAACTTTATAATAGAATCAACAACCTTTGAATGTAAACAAGATGCAGAATCCATAGGCCTTCATGAAACCCTTATTGATTGTCATCTTCATTGGAAAGACAGTCATTCTACCTTGGTAATTGGGTACTTTCAAAACCTCATTCTAGAGTGACTACCCCTATGAGTTGTAAGACCTATTGACTGTAACCAACCTAATTTTTCCTTTGTTTCATTCATATCAAATGTGAGGGTTTCATCAATGATTCTATCATTTTGTATGCATCGTATTCCTTAAAACTCTCAACCTTGTTTCTACATATACCTTCTATATGCACATCTTAAAATGAAAGCTATAGGCAATTCATTTTATAGTAAAAATAAAAAATAGAGGGAAAATATATAGCAAACTTGCTCTTTATTGTCATAATGATTTTCACAACCTGAAGTCATTGTCATGTATAAGAAATCCACGTTACTCAACATAAATAGCTCTTGAAATAGCTCTGGCTACCATGCAAAACTCTTAAACAGCCTAAAGTCCTAGGAGCTCAACTTCTACATGAAATCTAAATACAACCAAAGCTTTCCCTCCCTTTACATGCACATTAAACCTTCTTTTTTCCCTTTGAACATGGGAAAGATATATTTGAGATACATTTTAGTGAAATCCTTTTTTGACATAAGTTTCATATAAGAACACAACAACACTCATGCATCATTTAAGAATAAAAGACTCGAGAAAAGAACTAACTAAACCCAACCTTTAATAATGCCAAAAACCTTAACGTTTGCATCATACTGTAATTTAATGTTTTATATAATCAATTCAATTTACACACCGACCCCTAAAATCAAAGTTATGTACCACGTACCATATCCTCATTTTTGACTATTTGTCTTGTAGAAATTTATTATTTGTATGTTATGACCTCCAGCAAGAAAAGCAAAAAGGATTCGAATATTGCTGTTTGAGCCACAAAAGATACCATCTTGATTCGAATACTGAGCCAGCTTTTAGTATACCACAATTTTTTTCACTCAGCAACCAACTCTTTTTCCCTAGCTATGGCGTATTAGTATCAGCTATAAATTTTCTCAACTCATTCTTTCGGTATATGGGTCTTTATTTCTTTGCAAGTAATACCCAAGAAGGAATGCAAACTCCTCAAGTTTGAAGGAAAGGCTTGAGAATACATCCTAAGTGGTGGTTTGAAAATGAAAAGAACGGTGAAAGCTTGTACATTTCTGGATTAAGTTAAACATCAGGAAGATAAAAAACAGACCAGCTGATTAATAGATGAGAGGAGGGGTGACTCTGTTAAGAAATATCATTAGTGCTTCACATTGTGGTAGTAATTACTGCGTGTAAATGTAATATTTATAATATTACATTAGTGTGAAGATGTACATGAGTTGTTATAAACAACTTATATATTAGAATTAGCATATAATTAGCATAACAATATGATTAAGATATTGTCATTATAATAGACTGGAAGATATTTCAGTTGAGCTAATATCCTAGAATATAGGAGACATCCTCTTATATATATGGAATGGAAACAAGAGAAGCACATGTATTATTTTACGTTGAATTATTTGCAGCTTCATTGATCAGATTTTCTCTGATACTCAAGATTAAAAGTGAAAGGGTTTATTGTCCATGGCAATGAAGTTTGGAGTTGGGGTTGCAGTACTTGTATTCACCATTTTCAGCTCTTTGCTGATTGCTGAATTCTCAAGTTGTGCAGGTAAATGATCTGCCATTCCCTAAAACAAAAAGTTTCATCCATAGATATATATAGATGGTTCTACTTTTGAATTGTATCAATAATTTGAATATGTTGATGTACTCGTGCCAAGAACAGGTAGACAGTGTTTGAAGTCTGATCTGCACTCTGATGCAAAATCCAAGGTATATATACAGTGACTCTGTAAAATTCTTAGTCGATCCAGTTAAACATAATGAATTTAAAATGATATAAGTTGTATTGTTGCAGGAGGGTAGTCGTGGAGTAGCAAGCATATCCCATGGCAATGCTGAAAATGAAAGTATGAGTAGAAAATCAACGGAGGAGTTTGAGACACAGGATTATGGTTCAGTTGATCCTTCTCCTTCTTTACGAAAACCCCCACACAAACCGATTAATAGTCGGTGATGGCTGAGCACCGAAGATTATAATAAAACTTCTGCTCATAAATAATGATGTCTACAGTATTTTATGAAAATTGAAGGACTGCCTCAAATATCTTTGGGTTTAATTTTTAGGCGACTTCTAAGAATTTTGATTTTGTATTTCTGCTAGTTTAGTTATAAGATAATTTCTGATTTAAATGCATGTTGTTTTATAATATGCTAATCTGTTATATAAAAACATGTAAATATTTATATAATTAAATTACTTTTATAAAAATAAAAATAAAATTGAGAGACTGAAACTGTTGAGAAGAAAACAACCACTGTAATGTATATACTGATAAAATTGCACAATTTTCTTATTAGAAATATTGTATGGGATGGTGTATGCACCTTCTGAGCTCCATGGAATGCACTCCATGCTTTTTGAATCGAATCTTCACCTTAGATTGTTTGGGTTCCATAGTGTAATGACTATTTGCAGGTGTTTGGAGTTTAGTGAACGTGTTCTGTAATAGTTCTTATTCGTTCATTGTATATGGTTTGATATTCGTGACATGAGTACCAAAAACTCAATATTGTAGAATTTTCTTTTCTTTTGAAGCTATCTTGAGGTGTATCTTTGTGTTTAGATTTTTTGAATAGAGTGTTTGTATTTGTTGATAGATTTTATATTTTTATATTTTTTATTTCATAGTTAAACATTTAAATTGAATTTACAAGAATTTATTTTTAAAAATAGGAGTTAGTAAGTAAAATACGTAATTAGTGATTGTTTATAGAGTATTAAAGTAAGATTTTGATATATTTTAAATAAGATTGTGAATGATATAAAAAGTATATTGGATAGTTATTGTAAGGTCTGCTATTCTTTTAATGTTTGTGATTAGTAACTCTTAAAATTCTATCGAACTAAATAATATTTTACATGTTTTTAATCATTTGATTTGTAGATTTCATGTTAATAATGTTTGTCAACTATGTGTTTAATTAACTATTTATTAATGTTAGTTTGATTTAATGAAAAATAAATAATAATATGAATAAAAAATAATAATTTAACTTAGTGTGTAATTATAAAATTATTAACAAATAATTTTCTTTTACTCAATTTTATAAGTACTGATTTAATCTGAATGAACTATGATTATATGTTATGTTAATCTTAATTTTCATATTTTTCTTATAAAATAGATTTAAAACTACCTACACATATTCAATTAAATAAATACATAAATGGAAAAGGAAATGTTGACTAAATGGTGAGATTTAATCACACTAATTCAAAAGATTGATTTATCTCTATGCTAGTAACACATGATGTTTAATCTAAATTATAATTTTGAGGTATGTGGACTTAATTAAACTATTGATAGGAAAATAAAATAATTATATTTCCTTTTCTTTGGCTATATATAATATATCAATAGCATGGATGCACACTCCCATACAAGGGCATCCTAAGGGTATTATAGAGAATCTTCATTATGTTTGAAAAGATAAGGATATGAGGTAAATCATGTTTTTGATAGACAGTTGACAGCCTATTATGAATACAAGTGGATGTGTTTCACTCAATACTGAGCGAAATTAAGTGTTGTTGTTTCAATGGTAGTGTTGCATGTAAATGATTGATCTTCTTACAAAATGGGATAATTTAGAAGATTATGGTTCAATGATTTAATGAACCAATTCTTACAATTTAACAAAGATGCATAGTTATAATTTGTATGATTTCCAAAAGGTTATTTTCAATTTATGTCAAAGGAAAGATATTTTGGAATGTTATGCATGGACTGTTAAGAGAATGTTGGACCACATGAAGATTACCCACCATTGAAACTCATAAGTTTTAAATTGTAGGTTGCCAACATGTTTCATGTGGTTTGGAGCTTAGAGAAATATTGAAGCCAACATGGATTATTTGAGAAGATGGAGAAAGGTATAAATATGAGATTTCAAGACAATTGGAATTAAGAAAATACATTTAAGGATACAAGTGAGTTGCAATAGGGAAACCACAAGGAAGAAATGACTAAGAGGAGAGTGAACTATCAAGGAGTATGATGTGGAGCACAAGTAGGAGAGTGGGTCTTGTAAGGATCATGTTGTGTCATATGGTAGCCCATGTGGAAAATTTGGAAGTGGCTATTTATTTTTGTATGTGAGGAAATCCATTGTGGAAAATGATAGCTTAGTTTGTGAAATTAATAAAAAAATTGTGATCTTTTGGTGGCTGGGTTTTTCCCTTTGTAGTATAGAAAATTGTACTCTTTTTATGTGATAGTACAATTTCACACTTAACTTGGACCTATTTTAGTAACCTCAATTTTATGCATTTTATCCTTCTTAAATAGGCCCCTAAACCCCTTTGTTATGCATCCCAAGGCCTATTTTATTTTTTCTATGAAATTACAACATACATTGAATAAATGCATGTAATTAATTTAACACCTTGAAATTCAATAATCCTGAATTTTTAGGCTAGGACCCATTCATCCTTGGGCGAATGGGTTCTGTTCAAGATCCAAATTAAAATTTTAAACATGTTTTTGGTGGTATTTTAAAGTCATAGATTCAAGTCTAAAATTTTGTCTTTCAAGATTTAATAATCAGGAAATTAGAAAGGAAGCCTATAAAGCCTATTATTTTCACCATTTTGCACGAGGTTGAGAAAGAGATTAATGAGACATTCACAAGATTTGTATTGAAGGTCAAGGAGAACATTCATGCAAGAAAATTTGAAGTCTTGGTGTATCATTTCAATTGTTTGTGTAGGTCTTCAAGCTCATTTTGTGGAGATTGATCAAGCGTTGTTCATGATTGAAGATTGATACCTATGGTTGATCATTATGGATTCTAGGTTTTGGGACATGCAACTAGCCATTTCGATCTAATGACTTGTTTCCTAGTGATCCCATATTTTATCTTCATTCTACTATACACCTAAAGTAAGGTATAATCAGAGTTTTGATCTATTAGGGGACTTGAAGATAATATAAAACTTATTCTCATAAGTAATGATGTCCACAACATTTATTGTCTATAATATTTTATGAAAATTGAAGGACTGCCTCAAATATCTTCGAGTTTAGTTTTTAGGTGATTTTGATGAATTGAATTTTATATTTTAAATAATTTAGTTAAAAGATAATTGTTTATTTTTTTGTAATATTCTAATCTATTATATAAAAACTTATATATTAATTTTTATATAATTAAATTATTTCTATAAAAATAAAAATAAAATTGAGAGTCTAAAACTGCAAAGCAGAAAGCACCCACTATGATATATATATACTAATAAAATTAATAAAAATTTAAATTGTTTGGGTTCCATGGTGTAATGATAATTTGTAGGTGTTCAAATATTCTTGAACTTGTTCTACAATAGTTCTTATTCATTCACTAAATATGGTTTTATATTAGTGACATGAGTACAAACAACTCAATGTTGTAGAATTTTTTTTTTCTTTTGAATTTATCTTGAGGTGTATCTATGTGTTTAGTTTTTGAATACTATTTCTACATTTGTTGAGAGAATTAATATCTTTTTTTTCATTGTTAAACATTTAAATTGAATTTACAAGATTTTTTTTAATAATTCAAGTGATTAAATGTTTTCTGTGTAGTTTACCAAGTAGAATATGTAATTGGTGATTTTTTAGAGTATTTTTTAAAAATGGTTCAATGATTTAATGAAAAATTCTTACAATTTAACAAAGATGCTTCTAGTTATAATTTGTATGATTTACAAAAGGCTATTTTTGGTTTGTGTCAAAGGAAAGATATTTTGGAAGGTTGTGTATCGATTTCTAGGAGGATGTTGATGGGCCACATGGAGATTATCCACCATTTGGATTCATAAGTTTGAATTGTAGGTTAGCAACATGTTTCATGTAATTTGGGGCTTAGAGAGAAATTGAAGCCAACATGGATTATTTCAGAAGATGGATAAAGGTATAATCATGAGATTTCAAGACAATTGAAATAAATAAAATAAGTAAATAAGGATAATAGTGGAGTTTCAATAAAGAAACCACAAGGGGGGAAGGACTAAGAGGACCTAGTGAGACATCAAGGAGTTTGATGTGGAGTACAAGTAGGAGAGTGGGCCATGTAAGGATCTTTTCTATGGTATCCTATGTGGAAGTGGTTATTTTATTCTTCATGTGAGGAAAACTATTTTGAAAAATCATAGCTTAGTTTATGAAATTAATAAAAAATTAAGATCTTTTGGTGGCTTGGTTTTTCCCTTGCTAATGGTTTCCCCAGGGTAAACTTGGTGTTATTTGTATTTTTCTGTTTACTTTTGTACATTTAACTATTTAGGTTAAATGATTGAACAATCCTTCTTGGGACTCTTTGGCCATGATGACATCATATGGTATTAGAGAATTTTTGATCTAGTATTTGCATTAATGTGGGCGTGAGCACACCTTATTGATCTAGTTTTTCAAAAATAAGGGCATATGAAAAAATATGTGACACAAAAACTATTTCACTTTATTTTTATGATTGAAATTAGCATCTATAAAGTGCCAAATTTGGTGCTCACAAAATCTGAAAGATGTTATAAAAAAAATAAAAATAAATCACTTTTCTAATCTTTAGGCTGTGACCTACATTATTTTTTCTGCTTAACCCATGCTTTCCAAAATACATTGCCATTTTTACCTTGAGGTTGTGAAATATTCATCAAGATGTCATGCCAAGACACTAAGGAGGTCAATGAGGTAAGTATATCTACTTTTTTAGTTTCAAATTTTGATTAAATTATATATTGAATTAAGTTTTCAATTAAAATTTGTTTTAATCTCCAAACAAAGATATTCCACTAGCAAATGCTCAAAATCCTTCATCACCTCCTAATGAAGACCCTCCTGAATAAGAACCATGACAAATACCTCCATAAATTCCTATAAATCTTAGAAGAACATAAGAAAACATAGTAGAGAAAATAGAAGAAAATAAAAAATAGCTTGAATAATTGATAAAATAAATTTCCATGTGAGGATCTTAATATTAATATGAAATAAATTGTCCAAACCATATACTAAGTGATAAGGTGAGGTCCATAATCCCATCCACCCATAAATAAAATCTCAAGAGAGTTTTTTATATAAATTTCTTACTTATTTCTAGGTATTTATTAGATGACTCAACAAAACCGTTATCTTGATATGAGAATTAGAAAGTTGGACATCATAATTATCTTGTATCTAATTTCTCATTGGAATTTTTATAGTAGTAGAGGTTTCGTCTATAAAATAATTCTTCTAAGGACTTTATGAAATAATTATTAATTAAAGACATCTTCATGAGTTCAAAAAAGGTTAATGATAATTTCACTTTTTCATCATTCATAATATAAGTACCTAGCTTATGAGTTTCACATTTTTCAACAAAAGTCATGGCTTTTCGTTGGATTATTGGAGGTTGTAGACTAGTAGCAGGTTGAATTACAACTTTAGGTGTATCTATATTGTTGTTAGAATTTTGATCTAGCAATGTGTGGTAGTTATTTGGTGGAAATTATCATATTAGAGGTCCCTTTGGATGTTTTTTCTTAAAGGAGTGTAATGGTAATAACCCAACTGATATTGACATAAAAAGAAAAAAAAAAGATCTTTTTTTAAAAATTTAATTACATCTATCCATATGAGATATGCATTTGTCCATCTAGGATAGGCATCCATCCATGCAAGATAGATATTCATCCATACAAGACCCCAACCAATTGGTACATGTTTAGTTGTGGACTATCTAATAGAAATAGAGTAAAAGATCAAACCAAATTAGTTTATAAGTCTCATTGTACTAAGAAAAATCAACACCAATCAGTTATAGTTGTTAAATATATTTTTTGTTTCATATTTGATATGTAATCAAAATGCTTAGAATCAAAACCCTTAGTACACTTTTGTTTCTCATGAGTAATTTCTAGTTGTAGGGAAAACTTGCGTACAAATGTGTATTAGTCATTAATCACTTCCCCTTAAATCCTCAATTCTGACATCTAAAATTAAATGTCTCAATTATTTTTGTTATATAAATTTAAGACCTTACATACTTAACACTAAAATTACATCAAAACTAGGAGTATGGTAGATAAGAATATCAAATTATAAAATCTGATGATTACATGAAATTCATTAATCATAAAATATTGATTTTCAAAAAGTGTAGAGATTTTGAATACAATAATTTGGTTTTGCGTTTTTAGGATGCATTATGCTTTGTTTGAATCTATTCACACTATATCTACAAACCAATCACCATTTTATAGTTAAAAAAAAATCCTTCAAATGAGTACATATGCATTTTTAAATCCCTTTTTTTAATTTTTAATTTCTATAAATTACTCAATGATAAGGCTAATTTTATTCCACAAATACTTGATCCCATCTCCTAGTTGTTTGTTTTCTTGTAGAATTGACTCAAGTATACTTTGGAGTGCATTAACTAGATATACCTAGATGAAATGCAGTGTGGACGCTTAGACAAGACTCACAGACTAATTGACATAATGTCTCGAAGAAAGGATTGGTATATAATGTGAAAACATATAAAGAAAAGAAAAGTGCGAATGCTTGATAGAGTACCTTGGAGGATAAAAAACCTTATGGAATGCAATAATTGCATGACATGCACAAATTTATATTTTTAATCAAGGACTTTTAGAAACATAAATCCTTATGTACATGATACTCCCATAAATTTGGATATGGCGATTGTACATGTTGAACCAAACCATAAATATTTATATGCACATGATACTCCCATTGAATCCACATATACTAAAACTATGGATGACCTTTTTTGATAATATTTTTTTGGATTTTTTCCTTCAATCCCCCCATTAAGAACATATAAACAAATGATTTATTTCCGGTATATAATTGACTCGTTATTTGGAAATTACAACGAGATTCCTAGTTTGGATGTTAAGTATCTACATTGAAGGGATTGGTTTTGGGCATACAATAAATCATTCTAAACTAATTTTAGGAATGCTACACTTGTTACATATTGGGTGTTTACAACAACTCTAAAATATCTAGTACTTCTTCAAGATTCATAAAAACTTTGAATTCGAGACTCTTTAGAATAACTTAACATAGAAAACTTAATAACATTAAGAATATAGTATTATCATGTGGTATTTTAATTATAATAACAAACTCAAGCAACAAAGGATAGTAAATATGGTGCCAAATATTAACAAAACTATTTGACTTACCTAGAGAGCATGAGAGAAGAACAAAAGATTTGTCCTTTTTATCGTTGGTCTCTCACTTTCCTACTACCTTTAATGATTCCCCCTTCCTCCTACATATTTCTAGTTTGAGTTTCTCATATTTATGCTATGTATGTTTATTTCTATATATTTACCTGATGTACAAGTATAGTAGTGAATAAACACACCAAAGCAAATCAGTTCATAGATCTTGAAAGGGTTTGTAGGAGGATCTAAAAAAACACACGAGGTGGATAATTATTGAGTATCGCATTAATGACATCTTTAATTTTTGAGATTTTGAGGAAATCTATCAAAGCACTTGATGAAATTCTTAAGAGAGGATTGCCTTCCAATGAGTTTACATACTCATATAGACATTGCAAGAAAGGGTCTATACGTGAGGATTTTAGACTTCACAAGGAGATGATTGTAAAATAATTGCAACAAATTTGTTACATATAATTCAGTGTTTGATGCACATTACAATAAAAAGGGTATGATTTAAAAGGTTGTTTTATTATAATGCACTCACTGATGGGCTCTGCAGAGTTGAAAATTGAAGGATTCTCACTAAGCATTAAAGGAAATGTGGGAAAAACAAATAATTTTTTAGCAAAGTGAAAAACAAGAGCTTGAATCCTAATGTTAAGATGTCAAGATGACAGTGCTTGTTGACATTTTCATAGCAGATTCTAATAATTGATAGTGCACTTGAGACATATATTTGTTGTAGTTATATAGTTGAGTAGCCATTATACAGTGTTCTCAATATTTGGTGATTAACATCTATTGGTGAAAGTTGTCTTTTCTTGTTAATCTGTCTATGGCATGATACAATGATCTCTTCACAATAGTACAAGTGGTTCCTCAGATACTCAGACACATGTCTGCATGGTGCTTGCAAGGATATGGAAACAGTATTAGTTTCCATAGATTAATATATCACATAACTCCATTTTAGGAATTGAAAGTGCTCAAATGGGAAAGGAGTTAATTGAGGAATAATAAATACAAGAAGAAACTATAAGGTTTTTTATCTACCCTCTTGTGCATTTTGGAAAATAAGTCTTCATCATCTATAAAATATGGAGAAGAATTGTTGGATTCTATACCAAAATTGGTCACAAAGGAGGATAATGAGAACCTATTTGTTCTTGGAAGGGAGATTTTAGAATGTGCAATAATAGCACATGAAGTGCTACATACTATTAAAACTTGTAGCATTCCATCATTTATAATTAAATTGGATGTGATGAAATATTATGATAGGTTGTGCTAGTATTTTTTGATTAAGGTGTTGAAGAAGTTTGGATTTAGTAAAAAATGGTCTAAGTGGATACTCTTGTGCCTCTCAGGTGCAAATTTTTTGGTTATTTTACATGGATCTTCGGTAGGTTTTTTTGGTTCTTCTAAAGGATTTAGACAAGGAGATCCTTTGTCTCCTTTACTATATATTATGATAGGAAAAGCTTTAAGTAGGTCAATTATGAAGGATTTCAATTCCTAACAAAAACATTTGAGGAATGTAATCTCTTTTTGCATATGATACATTTTTGTTTGGTAGGGCTTCATTGGTAGAAGTAGCATAGATTAAGTCACTGTTGAAAAAGTACTCTTTAGCTTCAAGGAAGAAAATTAATATAACCAAGTCTAAAATATATATTATTAATACAAAATCAACTATAGTAAGAAAATTGGCAGTGTTGCTAGGCTTCCAAAAGTCAGAGCTTATTTGTTGATATTTTGGCATACCTTTCTTTATGGGGTCAAACAAATCTTTGTATTAGAAAAAGTGTTAGAAAGGATTAAAGCTAGAACTATTGTTTGGAAAGCTATATGGTTGATGGTGTTAGGAAGAATTTTGTTGATCAAATTTGTCCTTGTATCCATCCCAAATTATTTCTTGGTTGTATTGCATGCACCAAAATGTGTTATTCTTTGAATTGAAAGGATTATAAGAGAGTTCTTGTGGAAAGGTGATTTGGATGATAAGAAAAATAATCATTTAGTATCTTTGGAAAATATGTGCTTTCACAAGTTTAGTGGTGGAGTGGGGATGCATTTAATTTTTTAGCAAGGAACATGGCTTTAGGTGCTAAGCTGGCATGGAAAATTTATGCTAGACAGGTGATTTGAAATGGTGTGAGTTGATGCAAAGTAAATACTTGAATAATGATAGAATAACCAAAAAAATTACAATTTCTAATCCTACAAGTGGATCAGTTATGTAGAATTTCATTTTGGCTTGTACAGATATTATTATCCCATACTTATCATGGGAGGTAAATAATGGTGAACAGGTCTTATTTTGGAAGGATGAATGGAATGGTGTTCCACCTCTTAACTCCAATCAAGACTTGCAATTAGCAGAAGATGTCTTATCAATGAGTTGTGGGACAACCTTAAAGGATTATGTTTTCTCCTTAGATCGCCTTATAGGTTTAGTTAAATGGAAGGATTTTTTAGCAACCCCTCTTTTAGCTAATTAGAAAAATATTTTGTCAAGCATTTTGAATGGAAGAATTATTTATTTATCTAATAAACAAGATAAATTAATTTGGGAAACTTTGAAAAGTGGTAATTATAAAGTCAAGAAAGGCTATAAATCAATTGTTTCTCAAGTATCTCAGTCCCAATCTCAGATAGCATACATTTTTTGTTGGATTTCGACAATATTTCCAAAGTCTAGAAGCTTTTCCTCGTTGGCCTTAAGAAATCAAATTTTGACAAGTGATGGATTGGTGAAATTAGGTATAGCAAAAGCTCTCAAATATGTGTTGTGTAAAGATGAACATGAATCAATGGATCATCTGTTTGTTTCTTGTCCAGTGGCACAAGAGATTTGGGTTTTCAAATGGGAAAATTGAATGTATCTTTTTTACTGCCTAAGTCACTACGGGAGTTGTTTATTTGTTTTCCAATATTGTATAAATCATCCCTCTTTGCATGCATTTGGATAGTAATGCCAACAATGGTAATTTGGTCAATTTACTGGGAAAGAAACAAACACATATTCAAGAATCGGTCTACACCAGTTCAAAGGATTACAAATAAGATTGAACAAACAATTTCAAGAGTTTCAAATTATTATGTTTGTAGTTCCAAGATAATTTCATCTTTCTTCACCAATTGGGATAATTATACTTTACATCATTGGAATCACTTATCATTACCTTTTATGGGATCTATCTTTCTACAAAATTCTATCAAAATAGATAGAAGTAAGATTAAGTGGACGGTCCCCAAGCCTTCTTTTTGTAAGCTTAATTTTGATGGAGCTTCATGAGGAAATCGTAGGGTGTTAGGAGTGACATTTTGCATTCAGGACTACAAGGGATTTTTGCTTGTAGCTAAAGGAATTCATCTGTCTAATTTTACAAATAAAATGGGAAAAGCTCAAGCTCTCTTTTATAGTTTAACAATGGAAAAAGGTTCTTAACATCAATAAGCTTCATGTCTAGAAGGAGACTCTTTATTGATTGTTAATGAATGCAAGGAGAAAAGAGTAAGTTATTGGAAATTAAGATATATCCTCGAGAATACCTCTGGGAACTTTTATCCTCCTTTGAAGATGTTTGCATCTCTCACACTTATCACAAGGGAAATAGATTAGTAGATGATCTTGCTAATTTGGGTTGCGATAAAAAAGAATTGGAATTGGCTGAAGATGGTGAGGGTCTCAAAAAATTCCCTTGCTTGAATGAAAGAGTATTAGTATAACGATTTTTTGTGTCCAAGCTAGTAAATATGGGATTTTGTCATTATGACGGATCTCTAATTTCAAGCCAAAATGATTTCTAACAAATGATTTTAAGAGATGTTCATTATTGGAGTCTCTAATGGAAGAGGTTGTATTGTATAGCCTAATAGTAGATACTATGTTCTGATGTTATAGCACACCATATAATGTACCTTGTGTTGGTTTGAGCTTATATCATTGGTACCTTCAGGTTGTTGTTGGATCCTACAGGAAAAGGCTATGATCAACTAAGGCTATAGGCAACCAAAGTTGAACAAGTTCCCATGGAAATATGGAATTATGGAAAGAATTTGAGACTTATTAGCTATGTTGACACAATTGTTCATTTAATTACTTATGTTATTGTTGCCAAAAAATACTTGTACGATTTGTAATTGGATGATGGATATGACAATTTGAAAACAAAGATACCTTTATTGTTGATTATGTATTCAAAATATATCTAGTGTCTGAATAATATCAATAATGTGTTCTCCTTTGTAGCAACAAGCATATGGTTGATTATTTACAAGAACTCCTTAATTTTTTAATTCTGTAGTGTAGATTAATAACCCTTATGGTTAAGTTGTAACTAACTAGGGATGAATTTAAGAACCCCCCCCCTCTTAGCAAAGGTGTAAAATCTTGGCGAATCTTTCCTTTTATTTGAAAAAAAATAGTAATTTTCATTGGCGAATCTTATGCACATTATTAAAAAAAATGTAAAATCTTGGCGAATCTTAATGAATAATTGGTAAAAAAAAAAAAATCATAGTTTTGAATCCTAATGAATAATCATGAAAATGATTAATTATAATGGTGAATATCTCCATTAAAAATTTGCATAGTTGGTTGGCGGAGTTCCCTAATTTTTAATTTTTTTTTTAAATATTGAAGTAGGGGCCCGGGGGTAGCAGCCACCGGTGGGGTGAAGGGGGAATAGCCCCCTTGTGGGCGTCGAGGGGACAACACCCCCTCATGGGGTTCAAGGAGAGCACATACGGATGAAGTGTTTTAAAAAAAATTCTCACTTGAAAAGTAAGACTAAATGAAACTTGAAAATTTTACCATCCAGTAGCTTTTAAATCGAACGACTGCAAGTTCATTCTGTGAGTGGATATTAGTGTGGGTGAACATCATCTGTGGGACACTTAGGGATGTCTCACTGATACAAAAATGATGACATATGTCATGAAATATTGGCAACAGTTAATAGTGGAGATCAAACAGAGCTTTGATCAAATGTCTTTCTGGGAGGTTGGCATGAATATTGTATATTCCCTTCATTATTCTCTGAAATTACACAAGTGGTGTACCTGTACCTTGATGGACCTCAGATTGAGTATGGAAGCCTTATCAAATTGAGTGAACATCATCGATGGGACACTTAGGGATGTCTCACAGATACACGTTCGATGATGACGTATGTCATGAACTATTGGCAACAGTGAATGGAGGAGATCAAATTTCGGGCCTTAACAACCTTTTTCAAACACGTGCATATAAATTCATGGAATTCACTTGCAACCATTCAATTAAAAAGGTAATCAATGACAATAAATAAAAAACTTATTCAAGGCTAAAATATCCCTAAAATGAAAAGGAAAATTATTATTAGTGGCAATATTTCCCAAAAAATAATTGTAGGAATATAAAACTAATGGTGAATATAATTAATATCTGTAATTATAGTATAAACTACTGGAAAATTAGTTCCATGATGCATCGTTTAAAAAATAATACTTTGGCGAATTAATCGAGACAAATTTATTTTTTTGTAAAAACCTGGTGATTCAACATCCTTTCTAACTTGTATTATTGGCCATTTTTGGAGGGCCCGATTTCAAATATTCACCAATTGGTGAAGATTCACCACTAAAGTTTTCCCTGGTAACTAACACTATCATTAAAAAATAAACATGTATTATATGGATTTAAGAAACAAGTGTATAATATTTTTTTAGAAAATTGTATTTTCTCTATTCATTTTGAAAATGGTTTTTTGTACAGTCTTATAAAGTTTGGAGTAGATGTTACAATGCTTTCTTAGCATGGATAGTTTGATTGCATGAAATGTAGATTGTATGGGATTTAATCTATCTTGTTATTGGAAGAATCTCAGCCACTACTGATCATTTAATTACTTATGGTAGTCATGCCATAAAACACTTGTACGATTTGTTTTTGATTGAGGAAAAAAAGGGTTTTACAGGGACCTGAAACCAAAATGATTACAAATCAATAAAAGATAGATCATAAGTAATTCTAGGAAAATCCAACCTGCACACCAAAGATAAACAAAAAAGAGCAGCAACCACCAACAAAAACCAACAAAAGGAAAGCAAAAATCCAACGACAACAGAGACACAACCAAACCTAACTGAGAGACTTTAAGGTCTCTGCCACTTCCATTTCAAGGGTGTCCAAATCTTGGGCCACCATCTTCAAATCTTGCGTCTCCAGAGGCATAGTGTCCTATTTTTTCTTCATGTTGGCCCTAGTTCTCTTTGAAGGGCCCAAATTCTCTACTTTTTTTATGTTCTTCTCAGTGTCGAGATCCACAATCAAAAGTCCCTGCTGAGTGTTGTCCATTTTTTCTACCAAAGCCCTCAAGACACTTGTATGATTTTTTATTGGATTAATGCAAATGGTTTTAAAGATGACAATAATTGAAGTAAATGATATCAAGGAAATATAATTTATGCTACCTAGTACATCGTACGTTATTGAAAGCCATCCTTTGAAGGATTACATTGTTAATGATGTGATATTGTATGAACTACAAAGTAATATTCGGGATGCTAATAATATTTTTTGCTTCCTCTTTGTTCAAACTACCATTCTTTGTTCAACTTATATAAACTATTGTGTGAGAGAGCATTTCAATTCTAATTTGGGTTTGAAGATGTGAAGACACAACTTAGACCAACTATTTGAACAAATTGAAATTTTTGTTTCTTTCTTTTTTATATAATTTATCCATGGATGTCATGTGTTACAAATTTTAGTTTGCATGTGGTTGATAGAATAATAGTAAGTGTTAAATAATCAAATGAAATCAACTTACACAAATTTATATTTTTTTCTTAAAGAAAATAAGTATTATCTAATTATTAATATTTTTAGTTGTTATATCACACTTCACATAAATCAACAGAAAAATTTGTTGTAATACCTATGATTCTATTTTAAGAGAGCCCCAACTAATTATTATTCTCAATAGAATTTAAACCAGCATAAAACATTTTTTTCCTCAAAAATTTACTTCATTTTTCTCTTTTCAAATTAGAGCTCTTTGGCATACCCATTGAACACACAGGTGTGATTGCTATTTATTATATTTTTGTTCTTTCAAGTAGGATTTATATGTATATTAAATTTTATCTTCCTGCAGAGATAGAGGTGAAATTCATGTGGCTCAGTTGATAGTTTAAGATGACTGCCAACAATTATGAAAGGGTATGACGGTGATTTCAGTGATGAAAAAATATAAAAATAAATCGTAGAGAGAGCAGTCAGTTCATGTCATTCATTTTTTTTAGCCAAGTACAATGCCATATAAAATATACTACTTATCCTGAAATTTAATATGCTTGCTCTCCACCCTATCATAATGGTGTCATGGTGCCTTGTGGGCTCTAGCCATATCCCCGAGCAAGGAATTCTCTTAGCTCCAAGATGATGCATTGAGTCTTTTCAAAAAATAAGTTTACAAGGGAATAAGAATAACCTAACATCCAATTTCATGTATCTTGGTTCACTACTTTTAGTTTCAACCCTGATCTATATAACATACCACTTTCTCACATCAAATAAACAAAAGGGAAAGTGGAAGTAAAGGAGAACTTATATATTTTCTATAGGTGAGGAAATTCATTCTTTTATCCTTCCTTTCCCTCCAAGACAAGCCATATTGATCAATATCTAGATCCAAAAGGACTCCTCGTATCATCTTCTCATTCTTCCTACCATCTTCACTAAATTTCTCCAAAAGGAGAAGTGGGAAACAAAAACCTCATCCTTCCTCTCCAAGATATATAGGAGCCTCAAGTTCAAATCCTACTTCTCTTAAAACTCATCACCCATCATTATGAGGTCTTTCCAGGGGTTAATTCATGTCCTATGGGCACTATATCATGCCCATTTGGTCCCTACCTCTAAGGTATAGACCCTAGGGGGTCTATTTTTTCACCTTAACCAAAAAGATTTGACCAACAAGTCTCTTAAAAATCCCATTCAAGGGTCCATATGAGTTTCAACCTTAGCTAGGTTTCCCATGACCTAATTCCCACTTATTTTGATTTGCTTTTGATGGTTCTCCCTCCTCATGCTAACACCATCACCTTCGTGCACATTACCAACATGATCATAAGTAACAATTGTATATCACATTAATCTAATAGGAGAGTATTCTAAACTTTAACAATATAAAGATCCATTTAAAATTTCAATTTCTATCTTATAGTATATGAGTGCATTCCACCCTCTTGGTGGCAACAATAAAAATAATATCAAAACAGAATGCAAGAATATTGTCAAAAGATCACCTTATTTATCATCACAATATATTTAATCATCAATTCAAGAGAAAACATATAACAAATTAAGGTTGTATTAAGTACATACAGCGCAGGGTCTTACAAAGATCATGAGTCACATAATTGAACATGCCATAGGGGTGAGCATATTTGATGCAGAAGCATCCAGATAGATTAGTGATCCGCATCACTAGAAGACACTCCAAGCTCATCTTTGACGATCTGCAAGTTAAAATACATGTTGATTCGTCAAAATTTGACCTCTGAATTTGAAGATTAAAAATACCGATATGAATGTATTTATTAGCTCATGAATTATGAAGGGAGTTGATTCAAGAATTTGGAAAGTTATGGGAGGTGTTAAATTACGATAAACATTTATATAATTCATTTATTCATGAATTAAATTATTCTAGATGGAGTGGTGCATGAAGGGGCAGAAGATATAATGATGAAATGCAGATTATAAGGCAGAAGATATATGGAGAAAATGGTTTTAACTTTGAAAGTAAATTGGAATACAATA
The DNA here is from genome assembly GCA_007115665.2 of Sequoiadendron giganteum. NCBI lineage: Eukaryota > Viridiplantae > Streptophyta > Pinopsida > Cupressales > Cupressaceae > Sequoiadendron > Sequoiadendron giganteum. The sequence continues at coordinate 473,687,649 of CM021101.1, read as the reverse complement.
TTCTCTGAAATAATAAGAAGTGGAACATGTACAGCCAAGAGGATTTAATGAAACTCAAAAATCTAAAAAGTGAGGCTACAAATTTCAATGAAGAAGAGTCTTTGATAAAGAGCACATAAGCAAGATTGAACAGGGAGTTGCGTTTGTTGGAATTTCGTCCAACTCATACATCTTCATCACAGTCAAATCTAGTAGTCAAACTCATATCTTCATGCCCTATCGCGTCAACCCAGTCAACGACCTACGGTATCGTGGTGTCAACCGTTCTACTACAACCTTCCTTTTCACTCACCGTGGTATCATGGTTAAACAGCATGTAGTCAAGTCTTCCTTCATCATGGCGGTTACCGCAGCCACTGCAGTCTCAACTTTCCTCACCGGCGATAGTGCGATGCCTGGCAGCTTCGATTAGCTGACCATCAGTCGGCAGTTACCACAGCCACCGTGCCAGTAGTGCGGTAAACGTCTTCCCTGCATACGCTGGCAGTTACCGCGACCACCACAGTCTAACTTTTAGCCGCGGTGGTAGCATGGTAAGCCTGTCATGGCCAACTCCTGTAGTTACCATGACCACCGCGGCTTGCCTGAAGACCGCAATGGTAGCGGGGTAGTCAATGTCCGTTGACTTTTTGATCTGTTCAGTGTGATCGATAATGGGATCCATGTCAGCATAATAGGACCATTCTTGTTTGGTTTTTGTGCATTGTATAAGGACTAATATTAAACCTTTTTAGACCGTGCTTAGAAAAAGAATTAAGTCGATAGGACTTTGGTTAGGTCGAATATGTTGCCGGCATTTGCATGACATTTATGTGGTATTTATTTCTTATGTGGGTCATTTTTCTATAAGTACTGGTCATATTTTGTAATCGATAGACAAAAGAATATAATATAATTTTGCTCTCAAGTAGCAAGCTTTTTCATGGCAGTTCTGAGTTAAATAATTTTACGTGTTTATTTTTTATATCTCTGCTTTATCCTTCACGTGGTATCAAAGTTGTAAGGTTAAGCTAGAGAAAGCCTATAAATCATGGCAGCAAGCACAAGCTTGAGTAATCCTCAAATTCCACAATTGATTGGAAATAATTATGACTACTGGTATGTAACAATGAGAGCTCTATTCTATTCACAAGACTTATGGGAGTATGTAGAAAATGGGTTTCCAGAACTAGTAGATGCAGCAGCATACAATGCATTGACACAAGTAGAGAAAGACTTGTTGAAGGGTAACAAGAAGAAGGATTCAAAGGTTCACTTCTTTATTCTACAAGGTGTGCATGAGAGTATCTTTCCTAGAATATCAGCCACTACTAAGTCTAAGCAAGCATGGGATATATCATAGATAGCATATCACGGTACGGACAAAGTCAAAACTGCAAAGTTGTAGATACTAAGAAGAGAGTTTGACACTCTGTTTATGAAAGAGAATGAGTCTGTAGATTCATATTTTACTCAGATAATTGGACTGGTAAACCAGATGAGAACACATGGACAGACACTTGAAGATGTCAAGGTTATAGAAAAGATTCTAAGGAGCTTACACTCAAGATTTGAGACAATTTCAGTCACAATAGAAGAAACAAAGGATCTCACACAATACTCAGTTGATGAGCTATATGCCTCACTAATTTCACATGAGCACAGACTAAGCAAAACTGCAAACATGTCATTGGAGCATGCATTCAAGTCACAAGCTTCAATCAATCAAGGAAGAAGCAGAGGAAGAGGTTTCAACAGAGGTGGAAGAAATAATCAGTCAGGTTCAAGTGGAAGAGGCTGTAGCCAAAACCCATCTCTAAACTTTCCTCAAAGACAAAGGTATGAATAATCTCAAGTCCAATGCCATTATTGTAAAAAATTTGGTCATTACATGAATGAGTGTAGAAAGAAATAGTATGAAACGGGTAAACAAAATGCAAATTTTTCTAGAGAGAGTCAAGACAATAGACCTAATAAGAGTACTATGTTTTTAGCATGTAATGTAGCTCAAGCTGGTGAGAAAGAAGTTTGGTTTTTAGATTTAGCTTGTAGTAATCACAAGACAGGGAATTTAGAGTTATTCACAAGTCTAGATGAGAATATCAAGTCAGATATCACCCTGAGAAATGACAACAAAGTGTCAATAAAAGGAAAAGGGGATGTTAATATTCTAACTAAGCAGGGGGAGCAGAAATATATTTCTGATGTTTACTTTGTACCTGGCCTTAAACACAATTTGATGAGTGTAGGACAATTAATTCAAAAGGGTTATAGAGTGTCTTTCAAGAATGGGTTATGCACTATTTTAGACAAATACCCAAGTGGCCAGTTGATTGCAAAAATCCACATGACAAATAATAGAATGTTTCCCTTCAGAATTCAACCAGCTTTAAGTACAAACTTTGCACAAGCAAAAGAGGAGTCAACTGTTGTTCAAACTATATTTCAAGCAGAAGTAAAAGATGAGAATTGGCTTTGGCATATAAGATTTGGTCATTTAAACTTTGGAGGTCTGAATTTACTTTATAGGAAGAATATGGTAAAAGGAATTCCTCTAATTCAAAAACTAGAGAGTGTTTGTGAGGGGTGCATACTTGGAAAGCAACATAGAGAGTCGCTCCCAGTAGGGAAATCCACTAGAGCAAGAGCCCCATTGGAAATAGTTCATTTAGATTTATGTGGTCCAATGCAGACACCTTCAATAGGTGGTAGTTTCTATTTTCTAACATTTATAGAAATAGAAGAGTGATGTATTTAGATACTTTTGTCAATTTAAATCTTTAGATGAAAAGTAGAGTGCTTGTTTCATCAAAGTTCTGAGAATAGATAGAGGAGGTGAATACATTTCAAGAGAGTTTCTAAATTTCTGCAAAGAACATGGAATACACAAATTATTCATGACAAGATATACACCTCAGCAGAACGGTGTAGCTGAAAGGAAAAACAAAACCATAATGGAGATGGCTAGAAGTATGTTAAAAGCCAAGCACTTGACAAATGAATTTTTGGCTGAAGTTGTATCTTGTGCAACATACATCATGAATAGATGCCCTACTAAAAGTGTAATGAATATAATTCCTGAAGAAGCATGGACTGGTAAAAAGCACAGTGTGTCTCACATGAGAGTTTTTGGTTGTGTTACATATACACATGTTCCTCAACAGTTGAGAATGAAACTTGATAAAAAAGGAGAGAAATGTATCTTTGTTGGATACAGTGAAGAATCCAAAGCATACAAGTTGTTTAATCCCTCAACCAAGAAAGCAATAATCAGCAGGGATGTTGAATTTGTTGAAGATGAAGCATGGGATGGAAGCAAAGAAAATACAGTCAATGTTATTGTCAATATCCTGCAAGATGAGAATGATAATACAGCTCAAACTAATGTACCTGTAGTTCGAAATCAACCTCAAGCAAGTGGTCAACCACACACACCAGCAAGCAACACTAGAGCAGCAACAAGAGGTCTGCAGACACCTTCCACAACAAGAATTTATGGAGCAGGACCTTCAAGTCCACATTCTGCAGATTCAACTGATTTATCAAATCCTACTTTGGCTAGCATGAGAAGACAGGAAATCAGAAGCATGACTGATATCTACAATCAGAATGAAGGAGAGAACAATCCACAACAATTTACACTATTTACCTTTTATTCACAAGCTGAAGATCCTATTCACTATGGGGATGCAATCAAGGAAGAGAAATGGTTAACTGCAATGGATGATGAGATAGACTCAATTGAAAATAATCAGACATGGGAGTTGCAAAGTCTCCCAAAAGACAAAGATGTTATTGCTGTAAAATGGATTTATAAAACTAAGTTGAATGCAGATGGAGAAGTGCAAAAGCACAAAGCAAGATTGGTGGTGAAAGTTTATGCACAACAACCTGGAGTAGATTTCAATGAAACATTTGCACCAGTTGCAAGACTAGACACAGTCAGAATGCTTTTGGCGTTAGAAACACATAATAGGTGTCTAGTTCACCAGATGGATGTAAAGTTAGCATTCCTGAATGGATATCTGGAAGAGGAAGTCTACATTGAATAGCCACCAGGATATGAAATAACAGGACAAGAGGAAAAAGTCTATAAACTGAAGAAAGCACTGTATGGTTTAAAACAAGGCCCAAGAGCATGGTATAGCAGAATTGACAATTATTTCACAAGCAATGGATTCACTAGATGTGACAGTGAACCCACTTTGTATACCAAAGTGAATGATGAAGGTAAAATTCTTATAATATGCCTATATGTTGATGATTTGATTTTAACAGGGAATTTGTGAATTGAAATATTCAAAACAGAAATAAAGAAAGAATTTCAAATGACAGACATGGGCATGATGAAGTATTTTTTAGGCATTGAGGTAACACAAAATAGAGATGGTATTTTTATTTCACAGTCTAAATATGCAAAGGATATTTTAAAAAGGTCTAATATGTCAAACTGTAAGTCACCTACTCCAATCATGACTAGACTGAAATTGAGCAGAGAAGACAAAGGCTCAGAAGTTAATCCAACCTTGTACAAACAATTAGTAGGAAGTCTAATATATTTGACAGCCACAAGGCTTGACATTATATATGTAGTCAACTTGATTTCCAGATTCATGGAACACCAAAGGAGAATCACTGGCAAGCTGGGAAGAGAATTTCGAGGTATGTTAATGGCACAAGAAACTTTGGAATCCAATATTTCAGTTCAAAATATTTTAGACTAACAGGTTATACAGACAGTGATTGTGCTGGAAGTGTGGATGACAGAAAGAGCACTTTTGGCTATGTTTTTCATTTTGGAAGTGGAGTGGCTGCACGTGCTTCAAAGAAATAGCCTATTGTCACTTTATCATCAGCTGAAGCAGAGTACGTAGCAGCCACCAGTGCTTCATGTCAAGCAGTATGGATGAGAAGGGTTTTACAAGAAATCCAGAATGAGCAGACAGGGGCAACACAAATTTTCTGTGACAACAATTCTACCATTGCTCTGTCGAAGAATCCCGTATTTCACAAATGCAGAAAGCACATTGACACAAGATTTCATTTTATCAGGGAATTGATTTTAGGCGAAGAGACCTCACTAATTTTTTGTAGGACTGATGAACAGCAAGCAGACATTTTCACCAAGGCACTGGACATGGAGAGCTTCACATTTCAAAGGGACCGACTTGGAATTAGAAATAGCACGAGTTGCACTCAAGGGGAAGTGTTGGAATTTCATCCAACTTGCACGTCTTCATCGCAGTCTAATTTGGAAGTCAAACTCAGCTCTTGCCACCCTACCGCGTCAACCCAGTCAATGGCTTGCAGTATCACGGTGTCTACCGCTCTACCACAACCTTCCTTTTCACTCACCGCAGTATCGCGGTTAAACCGCATGTAGTCAAGTCTTCCTTCATCTTGGCGGTTACCGCGGCCACCGCGGTCTCAACTTTCCTCACTGGTGGTAGCGCAGTGCCTGGCAGCTTCGGTTAGCAGACCGTCAGTTAGTAGTTACCGTGGCCATTGCAGTCTGTTTCTTGACCGTGGCAGTAGCGCGGTAAACATCTTCTCTGTGTACGCTGGCAGTTACCACAACCACCGTGGTCTAACTTTTAACCACGGCGGTAGCGTAGTAAGCTCGTCACGGCTAGCTCCTGCGGTTACCGCGACCACTGCGGCTTACTTGAAGACCACAGCAATAGCGTGGTAGTCAATGTCCGTTGATTTATTGATCTGTTCGGTACGATCGGTAGTGGGATCCACGTCAGTATAATAGGACTAGTTTTGTTTGGTTTTTGTGCATTATATAAGGACTAATATTAAACCTTTTTAGACCGTGCTTAGGACATGAATTAGGTCGATAGGACTTTGGTTAGGTCAAATATGTTGCTGGCATTTGCATGACATTTATGTGGTATTTATTTTTTATGTGGGTCGGTTTTCTATAAGTACTGGTCATATTTTGTAATCAATAGACAGAAGAATATAATATAATTTTTCTCTCAAGCAGCAAGCTTTTTCATGGCAGTTCTGAGTTAAATAATTTTACGTGTTTATTTTTTATATCTCTGCTTTATCCTTCAGCGTTGGTTTGGCAGTTGAGTGTAGCTATTTAAAATTAAATAAATTCTCAGCAGCTGCGCATGTGTTTGAGGACTAGAGAATATTAATAGAGTGAACTGGAGCAGCATTGAGAAACAGGGAGGCGTTGGCAGAGTTGAAAATAAGTCAGAAGATAGTAGTGGAATTGCAGCTGAAAAATGTGCGTCTGGGCACCTTGAAATCAAATTGTAATAGTTGTGAAGTCAAATGGAATAAGTTTTTGTTTTTAAAGACCATCTTCCATCAATATTGCAAAGTAGTGTGAATGTTTTTCTAATGTCATTAGTACGTCATATTGTGGTAGTAATTACTATTTGTAAATGTAATATTTACATTGGCGTGAGTTGTTATAAACAACTCATATATTAGAATTAGCATATGGTTAGCATAACAATATGATAGACTTGGAAGATATTTCAGTTGAACTAATATCCTAGAATATAGGAGACATCCTCTTATATATATGTATTGAATAGAAAAGAGAGAAGCACGAAAATTATTTGATCAGAGAAACGTTTCTCTGAGACACAAGATTAAAAGTGAAAGTTTTTATAGTCCATGGCAATGAAGTTTGGAGTTGGGGTTCCACTACTTGTATTCACTCAGCTCTTTGCTGGTTGCTCAATCCTCAAGTTGTGCAGGTAAATGATCTGCCATTCCCTAAAATAAAAAGTTTCATCCATAGATATATATAGATGGTTCTACTTTTGAATTGTATCAATAATTTGAATATGCTGATGTACTGGTGCCAAGAACAGGTGGATGGTGTTTAAAGTCTGATCTGCACTCTGATGCAAAATCGAAGGTATATATACAGTGACCCTGTAAAATTTTAGGCGATCCAGTTAAACATAATGAATTTAAGATGATATAAGCTGTATTGTTGCAGGAGGCTAGTCGTGCAGTAGCAAGCATATCCCATGACAATGCTGAAAATTCAATGGATATGGAAAATGAAGGTATGAGTAGAAAATCAACGGAGGAGTTTGAGACACAGGATTATGGTTTATATGATCCTTCTCCTTCTTTACAAAAACCCCCACACCATGATATTAATAGTGGGTGATGGCTGAGTACTTAAAGAGGAAGAGTAGGATGGTATCTTAATCTTATATAGGATCTAATGAATAGCATGAAGATTATATAAAACTTCTGCTCAAATGAATAGCATGAAGATTATATAAAACTTCTGCTCATAAATAAGGATGTCCACAGCATTTATTGTCTGCAGTATTTTATGAAAATTAAGCTATGAGTAGAAAATCAACGGAGTTTGAGACACAGGATTATGGTTCAGACGATCCTTCTCCTTCTTTCACAGTACCTCCACACCATGATATTAATAATCGGTGATAGCCGAGCACTTAAAGAGGAAGAGCAGGATGGTATCTTAATCTTATATAGGACCTGATGATTACATTTGTTTGTTACTATAGCATGAATGATGTCCACAGCATTTATTGTCTGCAGTATTTTATGAAAATTGAAGGACTGTCAGAAATAATGACGTCCATCCCCAAATGTTGAAAATATGTGACAGATCATCCTTTGTGGGTAATCCACACTTTCATACGCGACAAAATAGATACAAGATAATTTGTTACTCAACCCTAAAAAAGCTTGTCCAACCTATTAACCACTAGACTTATTCCTCGTCCTAAAAGAGATTGAAAACAGCCACTAAAAGACAAATATATTTTTTGGTCATTTTAGAAAACTCCTTATTTAAGATCTCTTTATTTATAAGAAATTTAAACCATTTTCAAAACACCATGGATTGCATATTAGTGAAAAGGAAAATAAAGAACTTTTTGCTTAAATAAATAAGCCCATACATAAGCCCTTGAAATTTCTATAAGGTTTGATGAGAGGTCAAACCAAATATTACATAACCACTATTATTATAGTCACTAGACAATATAAATCGATACCCAAAAACATGATTGAAACTAAATTTCTAAACTCCACTTAGCCAAATAATCAACACCATAATATATCAACATAACTAAAGCTTGAAAACACAAGACAAGGTTCAGGCAAATTATGCAAGCCTCACACCACCCATGTGCATGGACTTACATTTTTCACATGGGACATTAGAACCAACATGTTTCTTCTCCAAATCCTCGTCACCATCACAATAATATAAGAACACTAAGAATGACATCTATTGGTAATGCTGAATTCAAATGTATATTAATTTTCTCTACCAATCACTAGAGACAAAGCTAACAATACTTAATAGCATAAAGGTGCTACAAGATATATTTGAAATGAACTTTTTCCTAGTGCATTGTAATGTCACTAATATCATTGTGTAACAAATAGGAGTTGAATGCCATCAATAAAATGTAATCACAAGAGAGAGATTGAGCAACATAAAAATATTCCACAATCTCCATGTATAACTAGAGTCAAGTAACAACTTAGCCATCACCAAGAAAATGCAAACACCAAGGGAGCCATCCATAATTTTTTCTAGGACCCAAATATATTAACCACCCAAAGCAAAAGTATAGGGTTTGAAATTTCCTTATTTTCAAATTTCATGATATCCACCATGGCTTCCTCCCCTAAGACACGATGCTTCTACTATTGTTGAGGCTTGTCATCTAGTCTCACCTTGCCCTCAATGTTACTTTCATCCTACCTCCTAGATATTTCACAACTATGAAGATGTCATATCAAAGAGACGCAACCATAGCTTCAGCAAAATAAAATGAGGAAACCAACAACCATCACTACTAGCTTCAAAAAGTGCAATAGATAAGCCACCACACCATATCATTACCTCTCACACACTACAATAATGATTACTATGATAATTTTCGTTGTCATTCCAACCCTTAATGGATGTTAAACAATTGTTAATATTTTTTTCTCATACTTATAGTAATTTTAGCGAGTAACATTCTCCCATTCAACATGGTTTTTTAGAAATAAGATTAATTCTTAATTTCTTTCAGTATATGGGTCTTTATTTCTTTGCAAGTAATACCCAAGAAGGAATGAAAACTCCTCAATTTTGAAGGAAAGGGTTGAGAATACATCTTAAATGGTTGTTTGAAAATGAAAAGAAGAGTGAAAGCTTGTACATTTTTTGGATTAAGTTGTATGAGGTTTTCTTTGTCATCAATGTTTCGAAACACACTATATAATCCATCATCATGAAGATAAACAAGATAATCATACAACAAACCAGTTGATTAATACATGAGAGGAGAGTTGATTAATATACAAGAGGAGGAGTGACTCTGCTAAGAAATATCATTAGTGCTTCACATTATGGTAGTAATTACTATGTGTAAATGTAATATTTATAATATTACATTAGTGTGAAGATGTAAATGAGTCATTATAAACAAAGTTCATATATTAGAATTAGCATATAATTAGCATAACAATATGATTAAGGTATTATCACTATAATAGACTTGGAAGATATTTCAATTGAGCTAATATCCTAGAATATAGGATACATCCTCTTATATGTATTGAATGTAAAAAAGGGAACCACATATTCTTTTACGTTGAATTATTTGCAGCTTCATTAATCAGATTTTCTCTAAGACTCAAGATTAAAAGTGAAAGGGTTTATTGTCCATGGAAATGAAGTTTGGAGTTGGGGTTGCACTACTTGGGTTCAACATTTTCAGCTCTTTACTGATTGATGAATTCTCAAGTTGTGTAGGTAGATGATCTGCCATTCCCTTGTATTACACTAAAACAAAAAAAAATTGTAGCACCCCTCTGGTTTTCTCTTTTGATCGAAGAACGTTTGTCTTTGTTATGCCTTTTTTTTTGGATAGTACCATGACTATGATAGACTATAATACTTATTATTAATTGATCACTAACTTTGAAGAGATTTGAGTTTTTATTATGATGTGATGGTACTTTATTCTAATGTTATTATTATGACATGCTTTTGATTAACATAGTGTTTATTTGAATTAATATTGTTATATTCTCATGAGTACTTTATTGATGTTATATTCGTGAGTGTTGTGACACTGTATTGGTGAAGGGGACATAATCGCATCACTCGCTTGTGAGCGCCTTACGATTGCATGATTGTCTCTTAATGGTGTGTTTGACTATGATATATATGCATGTTTGATATATGCCTTGTTTGCAGGTACAAGACATCGAATCCACCTGGTTTCATACATTTGAGCATGTCTATTGCCTAACAATATTCTTGATTGGGAGATAGTAGCTAGGTTTCCTGTGTCAAGCCACCACCCTAGTCATATTGTGTCGTTAATTTTAGTTGGTTTTGTTTTGTTATAATGTTGTTCAATTTTTCCTTGATATTATTTATGTTGCATAGTGTGTTTAAAGATAAATAAATGCTTTAAATATTTTAGTTGATTATTTAATAAATCTTGTCTATTATGTTAGAAGATTGTAATTTAATTTAATTAATTAATTTAGTCTATTTGGTAAAATAATTTAATCTTAGGATTAAATACATTTTATTAAGAAATTAAATTAAGTGAATTAAGTTCAAATTAGAAATTCTATGTATTTTTTAAATTATTAAAATGTTTTAATTTCTAGAAATATCTTGAGAGATTGGTGTTAATTGATTTAGAAGATATTTGTTTCTCAACATGTTTTGAAAATATTAATGACGCTTGTTGGAAAAAATGTTTTCATGGAGAGAATAATGGTTGTAACCATGAGAAGGAAGAAGTTACTTCACGGAAGAGTGGAGGAGATATTCGGTGGGTAGATGTTGTTTATAAATTAAGTTTTGTTATTCTATTCTAGTTGTTAAAATTTTGGGGAAAAAGATAGTCTCGGGAAAATTCTTTGGCTTTGGAATTATCCTATTTTCTGGAAGAAGCTCTATTTTCTGAAGGAAGCTTTGTTTGTTCTGAAAGAAGATTGGCTTTGTGGAAGAGGGTCTACATCAATCTACATCCCCTCAAGTGTTGGAATTCAAGTTCCTTTTTACTTAATTTCATTTCAGTTTGCAAAAGTTTCTTAGATTATTTTTCTATTTGGAAAAAATTTGTTTGTACAAATTATGAAGCTTTTGAGTTTTTGTTTAAATTAAAATGCAGTGTCTAAAACTTTCCATGAAATCTTGTATTGAAAATTATTGTAATTTATATTTGGGATTGCTGATAAACAATAAAGAATCTAGAAGAAAGCTTTAGGGATCTGGAAAAATCTCGGTTGGGAAGAAATTAAAATTCTTTGTAGAAATTCTTGGTAGGAAACCTCTCAAAAAAATTTGGTAAATGTTATCTATAGAGAAATATTGCTCCATTTTCCTATTGGATTTGTTTTATGTAGAAAATTATTGCTTCCTATTAAATTTGTTTGTCTAGTGATAATTTTGAAAAATAATCCCTCTGTTGAAGTTGGGAAATCTTTTGTCGAAATTGTGAAAACTTTGTGTAGATTATATTTTGAAAATTATTTTCCCGATTGAAGCATTCATTTGATAAATTTGTATATATATATAAATATACATATATACATATATACATACATATATATATATATATATATATATATATATACATATATATATATATACATATATATATGTATATATATATAAAGATATATATATATACATATATATTTATATATACGTATATATATATATGTATATATGTATATATATATATATACAGGAATTATTTTGAAGTCCTTGAAAATTCTTTTATTAAAGAATCCCCTGATATTTTCATATGAAATATAATTTTCTGATTCATAGGGTTTGTTTTTGGCAAAAATTTTATTAAGTTTGAAATGAGAGTTTGATGGGAAAGCCCTAGGACTACCCCCAACCGCTGCCCCCATGTAGGTGGGAGTCGGCACTGGAGGTAGCACTAGCGCTACCCACACTTGGCCACACTAGTATTGTGGGGAGGCTCTGTGTGTTCACACACAGCCACCACTTTCTAAGCTTTGTTTTGATTTTGATTTTATGTGGTTTAAAATTTAATAAAATATATAATATATTTACATATATATATAATATATTTATATATATATTATATTTATATATATATAGTATATATATGAGTAAGTATATATGCAATAATATATATTTATTTATATGTATATATATATATGTGTGTATATATATTTAAATATATGTATATATGCATATATATGATTATATATATATATAAAAGGGTATTTTAAGTTGATTTATTTTAGATATTTAAATATTATATATTTATGTATATAGAATTCTATATGTATATGTGTATGTATAATTTGATATATATTTAAATATATATTTAAAAAGAGCATTTAATAGGTGCATGCAGTAATGCACAGTTAAGGGATTTTTAAAAAGGATACAATTTTGGGAAAAATTATAAATTGGTAAAAAAAATTTACTAAAAAGTAATTGAGGAATTGAGATAATAGATAGATTAGCTTTCCTTATCTATCAGTAAAAAAAGGATTTTATTTAATTAGTTTAGTTGGGCAATATATATTTATTATTGTTTTTAACTAAAAGAAATTGGATTTAGGAAATCTGAAAGGTAGAGTTATTTCTTGTCTTTATTGTCCTTTTGTATGTGATTTCTTCTAGTTATGTTTTGGGAGAAAATTGATTAGAAGTGTTAATTTATAATTTGTAAGTATTTAAGATGAGTTATTAGATTTGAGGATTGTTGTATTTTCCTGTCAGCCCTTTTGATTTCCCTTAGATAGTGGGTGTAGTCGTATCCAGTGAATCACCCAGTTACAACGAATGGGGATGTGTTGCCTCCTATGTTTGGAGTGGAATTTGTTATGTTTTGCCTCCTATGTTTGGAGTGGAATTGTAATGTGTTTCCTCCTATAGTTTATAGTGGAAATTTTTATAAGGTGTTGTGCATTATGTTAACCTTGGGTGTTGGTTTTGATCTATGTGTTTTTAGTAGGAGAATGGCTTTTGTTAGGGACTAGAGCCCTAAAGAGGTAAACTAGGTAACCTATCAAAAATAGTTAATCAAGTGAAAACACTAATTTAAAGTAATTAGGGGATTGAGTAGTAACTCATACTAATTCAGATAAGATAGCCTCACTCATGCACTCAAGTGCTCACTTGAGCTTGGGATGAGTGGGAAGGCCTAGAATGGCGAAGTTCATCTACCTTGTCCCTTCAAAAGGTAAGTTGATTTCGCATGAGTGAGAATGGGCGTCGTGTAGCAGTTGATTGCTAGGGTTTAACCAAATAGGGGGCTAGTAACCTATGAAGATTTGCATTGGGTAACCCATGTCAATCTGGTGTGATGACACTCTTCCTACGACAATGGTTTGTGTGTATGGTTCAGTTGACATGCTCGATTATTATAACTCTGGAATAAATGTAACCAATGTTTTAGTGTTGTATTTGTGTTTGGTTAATTCAATCAAATTATAACTTGTGTGTAGAGGTAGTTGGTCTTGTTTAGGAGGCCTTGTTACTATATCCTAGCACGTGGGGTGGGCCTTCGGGTACCACTTGGTTGGTTTCCCTTCTTTTGTTCGTGATGGCGAGATCTTCCAATTAGAGAGTGTGTGTTTACTAGCTGATATATGTTCCATTCATTTGAGTTATTGTATTAGTTTAGCACTTTTGTATTTATATTACCCCTCAATTTTTTTCGTGGAGGACTCTTGTAATTTGTAACACTTATGTATGATCTTCCTCATTTTGGGAATGAGTATAGTAAGCACTATTTGAAATAAATTGAATCTTTGGATCTTTATGTACTTCTATCTTATGTGATGTTTATTTCTTTGAATGTATGTACTATAAATTAATGAGTACAATTAATTATATGCTATGAATGAGTTAATTTTTATGTTAATGGGATTCAGTTGTAAGCTTATTTGTGTTCCTTGGAGGATGTTGTGATATTGTAGTGCACCTTACATGTTATTTTTGCACTTTTAAAGAAAAAAATTATACGCTTTCGTAGTAGATGCTTCTTCCTCTAGGGTTACATGGTAGGGAATTACACATGGTATCAGAGCTTAGGTTTAAATAGTAGGTGCTATGGGATAATGATGAACCCATTAAATTTTTAGTTTCATAGGTTTTAAGTGTGTACCTTGTCTAATACCTCGATGTGTCTGTGTAGGATCATGCCACCCAGGCAAGATCGAGATAGAGGTCGAGGTTGTGACTATGTAGGCGGTCACGGAGGTATTCAAAATGATTTTCCTCCTCATGTCCCCCATGATTTTGATCGTGAGGAGCATCAGGATTCTTAGAATGCCCCAAGAGGTGGACTTCAACATCATGATCGTTCAGTGATCGAGGGTGCACAGTTGCACAGGTTGTTAGAGGAGACGCTGGCTTCTATGGGCCAAGATAGGGTGGATATCAGGTTAATATTGGTGAGACATGACATGAGGGATTTTCTTAGAGCTTCTCCTCCCAGATTTGATGGATCTAACAGAGGTCTTGAGGCTGAGACCTAGTTTATTGACCTGAACTATTATTTTGTAATGCACCGCTATGGTAGAAATACCAAAGCTAGGTGTGAGATCATGCACTTTAGAGGATTTTATTCTACTCGGTGGAGGTTAGAGGAGAAGAAGCTTTGAATTGATATTAATTTTGTTTCATGGGACATGTTTCTTGAGAAGTTTAGAGGCTGATTTATTTCTGATCACTGGCAACAACACCGTGGTGATGATTTTTGTGCCTTGTGCAAAATGGTGATGTCGGTGGAATAGTATGAGCGTCGTTTCTATGAGCTCAAGCAACTAACTAACATTGGTGATGATGAGGTCATGCTTGTCAAACATTTTTTCAGGGGCTTGAATTCCTAAATTAGTGGTGGTATGTGGGTTTTCAAACCCAAGACCATGAAGACAATGGTGGAGAAGGTGAGGGTTGTTGAGGAGAACTTAGCGATGGAATTTGGAGGCCATACATGAGTGCAAATTGCCAGTGTTTTGGCTGTAGGGCCTAGTACTTGTAGTGGTCAGGCTAAGGGAGGTGGACCACCCATGACTTAGTAGGTTTATACTTAGATTGGATAGCAAAAATGTGCATAGGGGAAACGCAAGGATTCACAATCTCATTAGGATGGTGACGGTTCTCAACCTAGGAAGAACTAGGTATAGTGGCACAATAAGCTCAATCGTCATGAGCAGTCAACCTAGAGTTCACAGTTTCTGGCTAACTAGGGTAGTATTCAACAATCTAGTGAATCTCTAGGTGATAGGGGTTTTGGACGTAACTTAGATTGTTTCTCTTGTAGTCAATAGGACCACATTTCGAGGCATTGTCCACAAAGGAACACTACTAGTTTTGGTTAGGGGCTAGAAGTTTCTTAGCTGAAGATGGGTGATGAATGAAGGTCACATTGAGCATTTAGTGTAGTTGATAACTGCCAGTTTGGGCATTAGGGTGTAGTTGTTGAGGTTTATGGTAGTGGACATGCAACACATAAGACTCACCCTTAGGGGTCGAGATATTGAGCAGGTGAGGGTCTAGTGGGATCCTAGGGATGATACTTCTGCTACCTAGGAGGATGCAAGTAGGATGAGGGATCTATATCCATATTTTTTCATAGGCTTCCAGGAGTAACCCTGACCCTAGGGGGGAGGATGTAGCACCCCTTCATTTTTCTCTTTTGATCAGACAGTGTGGGTCTTTGTTATGCTTTTTTCTGAATGTACCTTGCCTATGATAGACTATGATACTTATTATTATTTGATCACTAACTTTGAAGTGATGTGGTTTTTTATTATGATGTGATGATACTTTATTCTAATGTTCTTGTAGACACATTAAAATGACTTAGGTCCTCAAGCTGCAATTTTCCTATGTCAAATGTCCTCATCATTTGATTATGCCCTAAGGTCATAATTTCCAATTATCCTTCCATGATTATTTACTCCATCACATTACCATTTATCCTTGAATTAGATAAATTTATCCATTTAGCCCACTTTCCATCTCACCAAATAAATAATTAAAATTATTATTTATTGTCTCCTATCTTATTCATATTTATGAATTAAACCCAAAAGTCAACTTTCCTCGATAAATTAAATATTTTCTATTATTCTAACTATGTTTTTTTCTCGATAAATTAAATATTTTCTATTATTCTATTAGGATGCAATAAGAACATGGCAGAACACGAGCACGGTCAAGGGCAGGAGAAAAGGGATTTTGAAATTTAAAGCAATGGAAAAGGAAATGGAGCAAGATCAAAAAACCGACAGTCGAATCAGGAGCTCGAGTCGAGTCAGAAGCAAGGTAAGGATGACCAGGATGATGTGGAATCCAGAGACAAAATATAGGTGGATCTTGGGGGAAAGGAAAATCCAGAGATTAACCCTGCTGCATCCTACACCGGTAAAAATGAGAAAGCTAAAGGGGGAGTGGGGGCCATGGGCAGCATTGGAGGCAATTGCATACCCTGGACTTCTCTATTCAGGGTAAAACCTAATGGAAAATCATCTTTCCCTCAGGTGCAAAATATCTCATCCCTAGCTAGAGGTGATTTTTCTATTTCTATTCCAGATTTGATCATTGACCATAATATAGCCCTCATGGAACGAACTCTGGTTGGGAAGTTCATGGGCCCTAGACCAAATACTGAAGTGGTCAGTGAGTTTGTTAAAAATAAATGGAGAACTAGTGGGAAAGTCTCAGTTGCTGCTCTTCCAAAGGGTTTTTTCATGTCTGAATTTACTTGTAGAGAGGATATCACGACTGTTACAAGTGGAGGTCCTTGGGTGATAGGGAAATCTTCCCTGGCTCTAAAGAAGTGGTCCTCCGACTTGGATCTATCGTATTCCATCTTTGAGAATGTCCCAATCTAGGTTAGACTTCCAAGCCTACTCCTAGAGTATTGGAGTGAAGACAATTTCCATGGTATCGCGAGCTCCTTTGGTGAGCTCCTTTCGATTGACACAATGATAGCTGCTAGAAAGAGAATGGTTTTTGCGAGGATATGTGTGGGATCTCCCCAAGAAGCAGATCTACCATCATCGATTGAGATCCAATCTAAATTGGGTTCCTGGCAATAGAATATAGAGTTTGAAACCATCCCATTTTCCTGTTTCAAGTGTAGGAAATCTGGTCACTCGGCAAAAAAATGCCCCTTAAATGCTACTTCAGAGAAAGAAAAACCAGTACGACCTAGAAAAAAGGAGTGGGAAAAAAAATGACTCAGAAGAAGAAAGGAAGGAAAATAAGGAGCTAGATCTAGAAAACAAAGAGTCCAATATTCAGAATAGCTCTCTAGAGATTGAAGTGGTCATACTGTCTAAAGGTGAGATCCCTAATGATCCTCATTACTTGAATCTTGTTAAAATATCTTCATCAAAGGAAAGGGATTCTGATGAGGACACCTTAGTTGGAGAAGGAGATCGGAATATTTCTACCTCCTTATCCCAAATGACAGTCCCTTCTGATAGATATGAAGAGATCTCAAGTCTGGAGGATATTCCTAGTGAGGGCTTATCCTTGGTTCTGAAAAATCCTCTTCCCTCCCCGTCTTCTGATAATCTTCCCCCTTAGGGTGTAGTGCACTTGATGGATCCCAAATCCACAAATTGGGTTAAGGAATCCCTTGAAAATTTGAATCACATAGTAAATCTATCCAGTAATGTCTTGTCATGTCAAGAGAATGGTAAAATGGACACCTTACCCTGGGAACAAAGAATACCAACTGAAAAGGAATGGGAGTCTAGTAGAGAGATGAATAGCCAAGATGAGACTGATAAAGAGGAGAATATATCAAAGAAGAAGATAGAAAAAAACAAACAGTGGAAGACCCCAAGTGGTATTTCTACTAGATCAAGAGTCAAGGCAGATTGTGGAGTAGTAAAGAATTCAAGAGGTAAAAAGTCTTCAAAAAACAAAAGAGAGTTGAATAGTATTCAGGATATTGCAGATGGATCTCAGAAAACCATCCCGGAATGTCTTAACTCCCCTGATATATAATGAAGATTATGTCCTGGAATATCAAGGGACTCAATAGCCCCCACAAGCTAGATATTCTTTTAATCCAGGAAACTAAAATGTCAAAGGAGAAAATTGAAAAGATGAAACTTTTCTAGTATTACAGTAACCAGGGCAATAATTCGAATGGCCCTTCTGGAGGCATTGTGACTTTCTAGAATAGCCACACTATCAGAGGAGATCCGATATTGGAAGGTACAAATCATATAGTGACTAGATTTACATATATAAGAGATAACTTCAGTTGGATTCAAGTGAATATATATGCTCCTAATGGAAAAAGAGTGAGAAAATCTTTTTGGTCAAAATTTATTGCCATTAGGAGGATTTTTGATAAAGAAGCTTGGATTGTTATGGGGGATTTTAACACAACCTTAATGAATAGAGAAAAATTTGGGGGATCCCAAATCAATTTGGAGAGTAAAGAGGATCTTCAGAATTTCATTGATAATCAAGGGCTGATTGATCTAGATCTTCATGGAGCTTCCTTTACCTGGTCTAATCGTAGAAAGGGGATGGATCTCATACAGGTCAGATTAGATAGATCTCTGATCTCCAATCATTGGTGTTTTGATTATTACTGCTCCCTTAAAGCTCTTACAAGAATTCGTTCTAATCATTTCCCTATTAGTTTCACTACAGATCCAATAAAAAAGAAGAAGAACACTCCTTTCAGATTTTAAAAAATGTGGATCTCTCATCCTGCTCTTAAAGAGGAAATAAGTAAATGGTGGAATATAAGAATTCAAGGAACTACAATGTTTAGAATTTCTAAAAAGTTAAGGGAAGTGAAATGTAATTTAAAAAAGTGGAAAAAGGAATCTTTTGGGAACATCTTTAAGATTAAGTCTGATCTACAGATGGACTTGGGAGAAATTAAATTTAAAATACAAAAGGAGGGTTACTTGAATGACACTTAGGAAAAAGAGAATGAGCTCCTTACGAAGATGCATGACATAATTGGAAAGGAGGAGGTGTTCTGGAGACAAAGATATAGAGCTCTTTGGTTGTCTATAGGAGACATAAACAACAGGTATGTCCACTTATCGACATCAAAACATAGAGCTGTAAATAGAATATATCAAATAGAAGTGAACGGAACTAGGTATGAGGAGGAGGAGGATATTAGAAAATCGGTGAGTTCCTTCTTTAAACATCTTCTCTCAGCAAGTAATGAAGTAAACCAAAATGAGCAGGATCAGTTAGTTGAAGCTATACCAAGAATTATTAACCAGGAAAACAACTCTTTTTTGACAGCTATCCACACCAATGAGGAAGTCAAGCGAGTTGTCTTTTCCTTTGAGGGGAGTAAAGCTCCGGGTCCTAATGGTTTTCCTCTAATTTTCTTTCAATGGCTCTAGGATATTGTTCAAGAAGATGTGGTTAATGTTGTTAAGGAATTTTTTGGATCTAGATGTCTTCTAAGAGAATTAAATGCTACTTTCTTGGTTCTAATCCCCAAGAAACCTGGAGCTAATAATTTTGAGGCTTTTAGGCCTATAAGTCTTTGTAATTATTTATACAAAATCATCTCTAAGGTCTTAACCTCTAGATTTTTAACTTTTTTGCTTTTCTTGATTTCTCCTCAATAGAATGGCTTTGTGCTTGGTAGACAAATTCTTGACTCTATTGTTACGGTACATGAGAATATTCTCTCCGTAGTCGAGTCGAAGACTGAAGGCTTCTTATTAAAGCTTGATATCTCAAAAGCCTATGATAGAGTTGACTGGATCTTCTTATTTAAAATCTTAAAGGCTTTTGGTTTTAGTAATAGGGTTATCCAATTGGTGGAACAACTTGTCTCCATGGCTTCCATATCGATTATGGTCAACAGATCCCCTACCTCCTTTTTTCAGAGTACCAGAGGTCTAAGGCAGGGTGATCCTATCTCTCCTATTTTTATTCACTATTAGGAATCTGGTTGGTCGAATTTAAATTTCTTTCTCATCTCAAACCTTCCTCGAGCAATCTGGTGTGTTCCCATCAACAATTCCTTGATGACACTATGCTTATGGGTCAAGCTATAGTGTCTGAAGGAAAATCTATAAAACAATTTCTTGACAATTATGGGAGAGCTTCAGGATAGTTGATCAACAATCAAAAAAGTTATTTGTTCTTCTTCAACACTCCGGATCATAGATAGGCCAAAATTGCCAGAATTCTGGGTTGCAAGGTGGATTCCTTTCTTGCCACCTACCTTGGTCTTCCTTTAATTTTGAAACCTCCAAAGTCTTTCTGGCTCTCATTGGTTGAAAGATTTAGCAAGAAGCTTGTGGGTTGGAAAGGAGCCCTGCTAAGTCAAGTCAAAAAACTTCAGCTCCTCAAAACCTCTCTCCAGAATCTGCCTATCTATGCCCTGAGCCTATTTAAGATTCCTGCTAAATTTGCTGATGCCATTGAAAAAATTCAAAAAATATTTCTTTGGTCAAGTGTTGAGGAAATGAAAAGCGTACCCTTAATTGGCTGGAATCTGGTTTGTAAACCTAAAAAGGTCAAAGGCCTTGGTTTAAGAAGAATCAAAACTCTCAATAAAATCCTCCTAGCTAAACAAATATGGAGAATCTCCTCTTCTTCTGGGGAGTGGATTGATATTCTGCTAGCAAATATTTAGAAAACAAATGTTCCTCCATTATAAAGAATGACCCCCACCTTCTTCCCAGAGGGTCTACATGTTGGAACAATATAATCAATGGAAAAAAGGTTGTGGATGATGGTATGTTGTGAATGAGGTATAAGGTTGAACATTTTTTTATACAATAATATTATATATTTAAAATATATTTTAGGGTCATGACCTAGTTATGTTGCAAATTTAAATATGAATAAGGCATGGTAGATGCATAATCCCATAAGCAAATGTTGTCTATTGTTATATGTGGTGTTTTTTTTCAGTTTAATGAACACATCTTTTCTATACATGTTTCCTTTTGTATTCCTTTACACTATCAACATTGTTGTCCATTTGATAACTGACAGAAAATTCAAATTGGTATTTTATGGCATTTTTTATTTCATTCATGCAAAATCTTAATATTATCCAAATTCAATATTGTTTAAGTGCGAAACATATCAAATAACTAGACAATATTTTACATTTTTCCCACTTTCTTTTCCATTTTGTCCCCCCCTTAATTCTTGAAGAAAGGATATTTTGTCTCCTCTTATGAGATGCTAATGTGCTATATTTTGTTCCACTTGGAAAACTAAAATAATAAATGTGACTACCATGCAAGTCTGAAATATGCCACAATCTTGTTTCCATGAGTATATACTAGATTTGATGTATATGTTAATTTCCTAAGATATATTGAGAAAAATGTAAAAAATCATCTTAGCTTCTTCAACTTGCAAGTAGGCAGTTTTAGACCTTTGGTTTATGAACTAATGTGATTATGTTTTATTGAATACCATGAAGGATCAAATTTTTGAGTATCCCAAAAAAAATGTATTAGAGGAAGAAATTAGAAAGAGACTGGTATTACCCAACCTAGAAGTACTTGCTACATCACTCATATTTGTACCTTTCATATTATCCTCTCCAATTTGTGAAATGCAGAGCCTACAGTGGAAGATTGGAAAGTTCTTATGTCATGCCCAAGCTCTTTAGTGGACTCTATGGAGAAAGAAATATTTGTATCCTCAACACACCTTTATTCATCAAATGAATTGGTCTCACTTCATAACCATCAAATGTTATTATCTTTCGCAACACTTATTGCATTGTAAATTACAAAGAAACTATGGGGGTCACCATGCTCTAATCGTGATGAAGAATAACTACAATCAAAGTTCCTTTTGTGTGTCCAACAAGAGGTAATGTTATATTCAAATTTATGGGTAAAAATAGGCCTTTTCAATGGTGCACTTGGGAAAGTTTAAGCTATAGTATACAAGGATGACGATAATACACATTCACTTCCATTGTTTATTGTAGTTCACTTCAAAAATTATATAGGTCTTGTACTTGGGATGTTAATAATGCAAAAAATGTCCCTATACCCCCTGTGAGTTGTGGACTCCATCGTCAAATCCCCCTAAAAATGACATTGGCTTTAACAATCCACAAATCACAAGGGATTACACTATATAAGGAAACTATCCACATCAACAACATAGACCGAGAAGGCCTTACATTCACAACTATTTCTAGAGTTTGTGCACTATTAGAATTGTGCATCAAACCAACCTTCACATTCCAAAGATATGCACAAATGACACAAATTCCACATGTAGTGTGCCAGAAGCAAGAGGAGCAATGATTATTGTCATTTTCTAAAATAAAATATTGAACAATCACTCAATCTACACATATCTACAAGGCTACTTTCTCCAAATATGTCTACTATAATCCTCTACCTACACAATGTTTTTTTACATATTCCTTTTTATGCAACTCTTTCATTGCTTACTATTTGTGGACCACCAAAAATTGTATACCTTTGGATAAAAGGACAATTTTTTTCCCATTTTGGTCCTACTTTAGGTCCTCTTTCATTAATTATCTCCCTAAAACAACATTTATAGTCCCCTAAGGTTCGTTAATTTTGACTTTGAGGCCTATTATACCTAAGGAATCATTCAACCCTTGACAAAAAACATCAAAATTATTTTAAAAACACTAATCCCACTTCAAAATACCTTAGTGGGACTAGGTCACCCAAGTTGGTGACCTGTTCCTTTTTGAGGATTTTTGTAATTTTAAGCGACAAAATAAATATTTAATCAAAACTTCTTGATGGGTATTGGCCTCTTCGGTCAAAATTCTTGACAATTAGGTCTTGTTGCTTACAAATACTTGTTTTTAGGTTATTTTTCCACTCTCTCTTAGTCATTTTTCACATTCAACTCGAAGAATCAAGTGCAAAACATCTTCCTCAAGAAGATTCATCTCTCTCACAGAAAAGTTGAAGTTTTTAGATAGCAAAACTAGGGCTTTTTGTAGGTCTTTAAGCTCACTCCACATTCAATACCACACATTGAAAAAGGTTGAAGATAAATTCCTATGGAGATTCATGGACAAATCTAGGTTGAAGAGGTGCAACTAGCTACCAAATCACACCTAAAGAACTTTTCCTAACTCTGTCTTCTACTTTCAAGCTATTTCAAGATTTGAGGTTTTCATCCCGATTTCTTTCCTTTTTACACTCATTTTCAATTTTGTAGGGTTTCTAGGATTGAAGTCTTTCATCATTCCAAAATATTTTTCATGCATCTTATTATAGCACTATAGAATAGGGTTTTGTCTTATTTTTAGGTTTTCCTAGTTCTAGACACACTTAGAGCTAGGGTTTATGTGAATTTTCTATTTCATTGCAAGTTTAAATACAAACTAGGGGTTTGACCAAGGAAAACCCGACATTAGAAACCCAAATATCTTTTATTTTGCAAGTTATTTTTTAGATCCGAGTCTGTATTACCATGAAGAAACAAAACACAAACCATATGCCTTTGTGTCCACTTTCAATTTTTTAGAAAAGTTGAAAGGGACTAGGTCACCATAATTGGTGACCTAGTCCCACTAGAGGTTCCCGACATAAAAATTTAAAGAATTGGAGACCCAATTGGCAGAAATGGCATTTATAGTAGTTTACCTAAAAAGGGCCTAGGTTGCCCCACTTGGCGTAAGTGTCCCAATTGGCTCAAAACTCAGATTTTCCAAATTTCTTGAGGCTTCCACAACTTCTTCATTAGTCTACAATAATTTCTAGGTGCACCCATTTGATTTAATAGGTTATTTTTCTTATTTTAATCTTCATTTTGTCATTATTACATTACATCATGTGTTTTCCAACAACATAGACTCTATTATTTTAGGTTGAGTAGTTAGATTTTCATGTTACATTTCAATAGTTAGCATATTCCATTACATATTCAATCTCTTTTATTGAATGAATCACAAGGTTTAACGCCCTATTGGTAAAGGAAAACCCTAGAAATTTGTAGAGGACCGATTCCTTGTCACCCCTAAAGCATTAAATTTTTTGGTTTATTTTGGTGAACCTGCATTTAGACACATTGTACTTCTAATTTAATCTGCATTTACATCCTAGGATCTCTTTCTTTAGCATTGCATTGAATGTTAAATTATTTCAAAAGTCATCCTAGGGTTTTCTATTTTGCATTACTAAAAAAGGCTCATATTTGGCTTTCATTTCCTTGCATAATCTAGAAATTTTGTATATATCATATACCCCTACACATTACATTCTAGAAAACTGCCTTTTTCATCAAAAAACACAGAAAAAACTTTAAAATAGCCATACTAGGACTAAGTCGCCACCTTGGGCTACCTAGTCCGAATACAAATATTTTTAGCAGTAATTTTTGAATTTCATTTCTAGATTCTGCAATATCAATTTCTTTGTGTTTATTCTCTATTTTAGTTCTATTATTCTCTATTATATGCTTATTCTTAGCTTAAATAATGAAATAAATGAATAGCATTAGAGATTTACATGTTTCATTTTCCACTTTGGTTCCTAGTTCTTTCAAAACAAATTCACTAGAACATACACCTGAAAACATAGAAACCTCACATGATACAATGCACACACTTCTTCACTATAGGAACACTCTATCATCTAAACCCTTTAGTAGTGATGATTTGGATAAGTTAGATGAAGCCCTTCAAGGTTTCCTCTCACTCACTTCATCCACTAAGGTTGGTGATGATAAAGTTAAAACCTCCCCACCCTTGTCTTCCAAAACTTTTAGGTGTGATGATATGGGCATGTTAGATGACATTCTCTAGGATTTCATCTCACCTATTTCATCCACTATGGTTTTTGTGATGAACAACCTAAGACAAAATATGTTAATGTCATCCAAACTCAATTTTTTCTTTACCCACCTTCCCATAAACCTCCAACACCATCCCAACCTGAGTTCACACTTTATCCTTGTAAGCTTGATACTATTGTTCACACATTATACCCATAATAACCCACATCCCCAATAGCCATCTACCTCAACTTCCCTCCCATTACCCAATCCTATCTTACCTGCGACTCTTCCTTTAAACTCACAACTTAGGGAGTGTGATTTGGTTGAACAACTTAAGAACACCTCCGCCAAGATATCCCTTTGGGATCTCCTTCAAAATTCCCCTAAATATCATTCAATGCTTCAAACAACATTGCAACAGATAGTGGTCCCTCTTGGTAGGAATGCTAATGATGTGGCAGCTCTCCTACACAAAATGAGCACAACTAATGTGGACATTACTCTCTATCAACATTAGCTCCCTCCATTAGAATTAAGAAAGAAAATGAAGCCTTTATGATTGTAGCCCACTATGATCGGATAGGTATCAAATGAACACTCATTGAAAATGGCTCTACCCTAGATGTGTGCAATGTGAAGATTGTTGATAGGTTACATGTGGATAGATCACAAATCCAATCTGATTCCTTATCCAATAGAGGATTTGACAATGTTACAAAGCAATCTCTTGGTGTCATCACCTTACCTATTACTGTCAGAATGGTTACGCCACAAACCCCTATCCATGTTATGCCCTATGACCTTTCTTACGATCTCCTCTTGGGAGGACCATGGATACATAAGATATATGAGGTACCCTCGACCCTTAATTTCAAAATGAAATATGCCTATAATAACAAATTTTATCAAATTGACATAGACCCTGAACTTGAGAGTTTATTAAAACGTGAAAAGGGCACATCAAGTCCTCTCGATACCTTAATTCCTACCTCCCATATTTCCCCTTCTAAAAAGGATCAACCTAAAGATAAATCCAGGTTTAATTTATGTGGTGACAATTGGGGATGTTAATAATTTACTCCTTCCTTTATGGGTGAGTGTATTGTCACACAAAAAGAGAATACCCATCAAGAACAATCAATTTTCCTCTCTACCCAATAAGAGGAACACCCTCCCCATACATCTACCTCATCTCTTTTAGAAGACAATGCAACATATAAAATCAATTTTGATGAGATATATTATCAACAACCCCCTAACCCACAAGAAATGGAAAGACTTTATGGATGTGGTTATGTTCTTGTGAAAAAATTAGGCTAGAATGTTAAAGGATTTGGTAAGCATGAACAAGGTATCTATGTACCCATTGAACCTAATACATAAGGAACTAAAATTGTTCTAGGTTTTTCCTTTTCTAAAGCTACAAAACCCAATCAATGACAATCTCTCAACATCAACGCTATAACATGCACATCGAGAACCAATCTCACAATTAAGCATCCTGAATTTCTTGATGTGAATTCTCCCCTATTCAACTATGTTCATGATGATGATGATTTGAAACACTTTTTACGTACTTCAGATAGGACTTCTTTCTCCAAGAGACATGCCTCTTGTGCTATGATAAGTTTTGAGCACACCCTTCGTCACATTAATGAACCTCACATGAGCATCCAACCATATGATCCTGAAGCTCCTAAGGCTAATGCACTCCCTTTAGGAGATACCCTAGACACGCCAATGTATATTAATGACAAATATAAAGTCCTTAAGATTGGGAAGTTAATTGACGATGAAGAAAAAGATAGTCTTGCAACCTTACTTCATACCTTTCCTAAACTATTTTCTTGGAAATATTATGATATGCTTGGAATAGATCCCTAGATAGTTACCCATAAGATTTTTCTTGCTAAAAATTCTAAGCTCGTTCACCAAAAGATTCGAAAAATGAATCCTAAGACAACCTTGCATGTTAAAGGATAACTTGAAAAAATCCTTGATGCACGTTTATTCACCCCATTGATTATTCTGAGTGGATATCAAACATTTTTCATGGTGGCCATACCCGATAATCATGTTAGGATATGTACAAATTTTAGAGACTTGAATAAGGCCTCTTTAAAACATGACTTTCATCTTCCTAACATCGACATGATTGTGTATTCCACTACTAGACATGCTTTGTTATCCTTTATGGATGGATTTTCTGAGTATAATCAAATCTTCATCAACCCACAAGATCAATACAAGACGACCTTTACATCTTCTTAGGGGATGTTTTGTTGGGCTATGATACGTTTTGGTTTAAACCAAATGGCACTACCTACCAACATGCAATGACCTTAATATTCCATAACTACATCCAAAAAATCTTAGAATATTATGTCGATGACATTCTTGCTAAATCCATAACCCACCAAGATAGCATGCATTTCCTCCAACAAATCTTTGAGCACCTACGTAAATATAACATGCGCCTAAATCCCAAAAAGTGTGTCTTTGGAGTAGATAGTGGTAAAATTTTAGGGTTTATCATATCTCGTAGAGGCATCAAGGTGGACACAAATAAAATTGATGCTAAAATTAATATGCTACCACCTTGTAACATCTCCCAATTGCATACATTACAAGGACGGATACAAGCCATTAGTCATTTTGTCGCTTTCTTAGCCGATTATACCTTACCCTTCATGCATCTCCTTTAAAAGGATGTCCATTTCAATTGGAATGATGATTGTAAATAGGCCCTTGAGAGTTTGAAGTAATACCTCATCACTCCACCCATTTTACAACCTGCTATACCCAACCAACCTTTCATCCTTTATATAGTTGCTTCTTCCCATGCTCGTGTTGCATTGTTAGCTCAACAAGATCCCAATGGTAAAGAGCGTCTTGTTTATTATATTAGTAGAATGCTCCTTGATTATTACACCCATTACTCAACAATTGAAAAAAAATGTCTAGATCTTGTATTCGCTACTAGTAAGTTGTGACATTACTTAACGTTGAAGTACAACTGATGACAAGGTTTGATCTTCTCAGATATATTTTCGATAAAAAAAATCTTTCAGGATGTCTTGCTAAATGCGTCATGTTTTTAACTGAGTTTTACCTTAATTTTATTGCTCAAAAATAAATCAAAGGCCAAGCCATAACCGACCATTTAGCTTATGCTCCTTCACCCTTAGCCTTACCCACCAATGACTCTTTCTTTGATGATAGCATGTTTACTATAGACCTTCCTACATGGGAATTGTACTTTGATGGATCCAAGTGTCAAACAGGCTCCAGTGTTGGAGTTATTTTAATTCTACCTGTAGGTAAGCCTATTCCCATATCCTATTTCCTTAATTTCCTATGTACAAATAACACAACTGAGTATGAAGCGTTAATTGTTGGATTACACTATAATTTAGTCATGGGGGTCAAAGATATCGAGATCTATTGTGATTCACAATTAGTAGTTAAAAAAATTAACGGTCTCTATCAAACTAAACATGAAAAAATTTCACAATATAAGGATCTCGTTCTCAATTTATCAAATCAGTTTAACTACTTCACCATTGATAACATCCCTCGCAAAGATAATTGTGACACAATGCAATGGCTAGAGCAGCCTCTCTTATCTCTCTTGTCGATCCTTTTGAAAAGCTAGTCTTTACCATTCATCATATTATGAAATCCTCCATCAATGATAGACGTAATGATTTATGTCCCACTTTTCCCAATAATCATTGTGAATGGTATGATGTCATCTATAATTATCTAAAAGATGGTACCATTCCCGAACCTACAACTAGAAATACCCGCATTCACCTCAAGAAGTTAGCCACTAAGTATACAATCCTTGTTGATACATTGTATAGAAGATCCTTTGACGAAATTATTTTGTGATGCCTCAAGGATGGTGAAACTCATGTCAACCTTGAACAAGCTCATTCTGGTACTTGTGGCCGACATTTTGGAGGAAAAACCAAGTAGTGCAAAAACTCCTTTGCATGGATTATTACTAGATAAACAAGGAAAAATATTACTATGTGTATGTTAAGTGATGTCATCAGTGCCAAGAACATAGTCATTTTATTCATGCTCCTACTTATGAGCTTCATTCCCAAATACCTATATGGTCATTCTATATATGGGGATTGGACCTAATTGGAAAAATCTCCCCACCTTCTTCTATTGGACATATGTTCATCATTACTGCTACTGACTATTTCACCAAATAGGTCAAATCTATTCCCCTCCGATCTACGATTGCTGAGGTGATATGCCATTTCTTATTGGAACACATCGCTTGCTTTGGCCTACCTTCCACGTTAGTCTCAAACAATGGTACATCGTTTAACAATAACGATGTGAAGCATTTTCTCAAGACTTTCCATATTCAACATAGGTTTTCAATACCTTACTACCCTCAGTCAAATGGTCAAGCTAAAAGTACTAATAAAATACTAGAGAAAATCCTTAAGAAGACTGTTAATCAAAACAAAAAATATTGGCATACACAATTACAGTATGCGTTATGGGCATATCACACTAGTGTTTGTTCTTCTATTGTAAATAACCTTCCAACCTTGTTTACGACACCAAGGCTATCCTACCTTTAGAGTTAGAAATCCCCATGTTGAGGATTTCTCTCCAAGGTCTTGTTGATAATGAAACTTATGCAGAACAATGTTTATATCAACTTGAAATGGTTGATGAACATCACATCAATGCTCTCAAGCATCTTCAAGCTTACGCTAAATAGTTGCAACACAAACACGATATCAGTGTCATTCCTAGAGCATTTTTAAATAGAGGAGATTTTGTTTTATTTAAAAACAAACATAACACCACTGCCGACTGTGCTGATAAAGGTAAATTCAGTCCTAATTAGTTAGTCCCTTATTCGGTTGATGCAAATTATGGATCCAGTGCTTACACCTTAACCGAGCACAATGGCACTCCTCTTAAGGATCCCATTAATATCGTGGATTTAAGTAGGTATTATGTCTAATCCCCTCTTGAATGGTATGAATTATAGAGAAGTATTGTTATAGCTATCATATTTTTTCCTATTGGCTCTCTCATTGCTTCATTCTTGATACATCATTATATTTGCATCCTAAAGATTAAAGTGATTATTTAATTCATTTCTTAGAATTCCTTTAGATTTCATACTATTCCATTTTCCTCCTTGTGTGTTATGTTACTTTAACATCATAAGTGCATACCATATTTACCTTTTATGTTGTATCTAACATACATTCTACATATGTTTTAATTAGATCACATATATTTAGTTAAATCATGTTGCCATTAATTAAATACTCTAACAAAGGCTATTTAAATAATCACATTTTCATTTAACATCCAACACATAAATTACACCATATAAAATAAAAATGCATATATATACATATATCAAAAGTATTTTGTACATGTCATCATAGTATACAGTGTCACTAAAGACTGTGATTTTCAAATCCCTCAGGATCTCATACTCACATTGTTATAGTAGTAGGGCGTCGAGAGAGTGACGTGTGTGATCGTGATCATGATCCACTTAATTTGATGGAAACACCATACCCTCCATCCACACGAGTGTCAACCGCTGCTCACTTGCTATCTGATCCCTCTCTACTTGTAATTGTGTCACCTCTCTCTCCAGTCTCTCCACCTTTGTTGGGGCTTATGATGGTTGTGCTTGTGGTGTATCTCTCACTCAGCGGACCTACCTCCTCAGACCCTCTTAAGCTACTCGTAGTCTCATGAAGGGTCTTCGGGTATTTGGCTCTTGCTCAATGATCAGTGGGGGCACGTAGTAAGAATCCATCTCCTCTTCATTGAACATTTTCGACACTGTCTCTGCAGTTGTTTGATGTAGGAACTCTAGCCAACCCTTCAAAACCCTAAAAAATCAAACCAAAATTTAATTATTACACATTGTGACATATATATGCATTAAAAATATATCAAAATATAACAACCATATATCAAAATTAAACCATCATCACCTATAAGTTTGGTGGAAGGCAGCTGGTCCACCTCATCCTATGTAGGGGGAATGGATGATGTACTTTCCTCCCCTTGGTTATGAGTGTTGGAAAATGCTAATGCTAATATCTGGGATCTAGTCATATACATAGGTGAGACCTCTTCCTAATCATATCAGTCTCTAGCCAATGCCTCATTGTCATCACTTAGGGGTGGCTCCTCTACTTTATCCTCCTCATCATCCTGATCCTGATCCTCCTCACTCCCTCTTATCTATCATAATCCAGATCTACATCCTCATCATACTCCTCATCAATAATATTAGTAAATATTTTTGCATCCCTGTAGTGTGTCTCCTCGCCTGTATCCTCTCTCTCTCCTCCCCCTCATCTGGTAAAATTTCTACATCTCCCACTAGCTCATCCATTGAGAACACTAGCTTTGGTCATGATGCTATCCACCACTCCTCATGGTCTCATGTGGCCCCAACATCATCTGCATCATCCCCAGGTGGCTGATCATGATCAGAATAGTCTGAGTCACTCTAGATGACATCATCTAATGTGAACTGTGTTATATCACCTAGCCTCTAGGCACTCTGAAAAAACCTCCTGAATGATGACTGTGGTTGTGGTGGTGTTTTTATTTGTCCAAACTACCTCATAACCCGATCATAGTAAAATGACCGCACTATGTGATCATGTCATCCTAATAAGAACCTACTCATATGTAACCTCCTCATTCGTCTGGAATGATCTTGCCACTGAAGAACAATCTGGTATGGCCTTCACAGGATATCATCCTCATCCAATTAGTTGAATCTCACCCTCGAAAAATGTAGATCACCATACTGCCATAGCAATCATAATGGCTAGTCAAACACCTATGGATAGCCTACCATTGTCGGATATGGGAATCCAATTCGTCGGGTACACGTGATATGCTCTAAGCACCAAACCTATAGGAGTGTGCAATGTACCATACTGTCAAGCTCCTAGAATAGAAATCAACCCAATTCATACTAGAAATCTGCTAGAATGCATCATCCCCAAGTGTAGATTGTTCGATCCTCTGCCATCCCTCATACTAGATGTAACAAACCACCCTCAAAATGTGTTTCTCATCCATCCAAAAAGAGGACCAATGCTATGGTATGTATCATAATCCTCCTAACCATTGGTGCTCTCAAATAGAGTAACATAGCTAGATCAATCCACCTCACAACTCTATCATCATGTATTAGACCGTTGAGGCAGTAATGCATTTTTGCCTGCTACTCTTGGAAGGACCATTCCCTCTACAAAAAAATCCACTCCCCCTGAATAGGGACTCAAAGTATGCGATGGAAATCCTCTAACATGATGGTCATCTCCACGATAGGTGGAAGGTGCATGTGTCAGCACTCCACCACTCACACAATGCCATCAACATAGCATCATGATATCTCATAGGAGGCATGAGATAATCCTAGTAGATCCAAACCACTTGCAGATGCTTTGTCTCTACTACTAATAAATCTGGAGCCAAGTCTCTTAGGAAACTCAGTTGTCTATTTC
This sequence comes from Sequoiadendron giganteum, assembly GCA_007115665.2. Lineage (NCBI taxonomy): Eukaryota > Viridiplantae > Streptophyta > Pinopsida > Cupressales > Cupressaceae > Sequoiadendron > Sequoiadendron giganteum. The sequence continues at coordinate 473,655,384 of CM021101.1, read as the reverse complement.
CTAGACACTGACGAGAGTGAGTGGGTACCTATAAAAATCATCAAAATATGCTATCTGAATAATCCAATCTCTTCAATTCTACTATAATTCATCATGCAAGTGTGCTAATTTTTTTCTAGTGTTATTTTCCTATGACCCTAGACACTTTAGAACCCGTTTGGAAAAAATCATGAACAAATAGGACACTTTGCAAAGAAATAGCACACTTTGTGAAGAAACATGACACTTTGCGAAGAAATGGGATACTTTGCGAAGAAAAGCGACTCTTCGTGAAAAAAGCATGGAACACTTAAAAAAGTAAATGAGAAACTAAGTGCATGATTAATCTATTTTCATTCCTTTTAACTGTCTCACTTTACACACATGTGCATAGTTGTACCTTTTTACCATATTAGCCTTTTGCATGTTTTTCATTAAAACCAACATATTGGGTTCTAGTGAAATCCATTTTTAATGTTGTTTGTTGCGTCAAAATCATGTTTCCACACCCTACATCCTCACTCACCTATCCTTATGAGGCATGGTACCATGAAATTCCCTTTGATATGTGTGTCCTCATTCAACGAGGTTAGATTGCTACCTTGATTCTACCTCTGTAAAGCAAGTAGAATCAAGGGCAACATACATCTATCCTCAAATTTGATCTTTAGGGATTAGATAAGAGGATTTTTAGGACTTCTAACAAATTTGTGTTGCAGGATTCAGTTCCTAACGTTGTGGTTTTGTAGATAACTACACTAGGTGCTTCATTCTACTCCCTTTTAAATGAGTATTGTTTAATGAAAATAAGGTGCATTATTTGTCTAGAGTCTTTTAGCTTACATATGCATGTAGAGTCATATGGGCCCTAATGTGGGGGCTAAATGTGTCACCAAAAAATATATCCTTTGGATAAAAGGATAATTTTTTTCCCATTTAGGTCCTACTTTAGGTCACCTTTCATCAATTATCACCCCCAAACAACATTTATAGGCCCCTAAGGTTCGTTAATTTTGACTTTGAGGCCTGTTATACCTAAGGAATCATTTAAACCCCAAAACGCCACATCAAAATTATTCAAAAATCACTAATCCCACTTCAAAATCCCTTAGTGGGACTAGGTCACCCAAGTTGGAGACCTAGTCCTTTTTGAGGGTTTTTATGATTTTAAGCAAGAAAATGAATATTTTATCAAAAATTCCTGGTGCATCTTATTCGAGCACTATAGAATAGGGTTTTGTCTTATTTCAGGTTTTCCTAGTTCTAGACACACTTAAAGCTAGGTTTTATTGATATTTTCTATTTCATTGCAAGTTTAAATACAAACTAGGGGTTTGACCAAGGAAAACCTAGGATTAGTAACCAAAATATCTTTTGTTTATCAAGTTATTTTATAGATCTGAGTCTGGATTCCTATGAAGAAACAACACATAGACCATAGGCCTTTGTGTCCACTTCCAATTTATAGAAAAGCTGAAAGGGACTAGGTCACCCATAATGGTGGCCTAGTCCCACTGGAGGTTCCCAACATAGAAATTTGTAGAGTTGGAGACCTAGTTGACATGTATTATCTTGTGTTTGGAGAAGCCTTCTTTGGTCATCACGAGTAGAAGAGGGTGGACTTTTCAAAGTAGCTGCGAATTAGGAATGCTCCTCCGATTCTCTACTTAGAATTTGATGTGAAATCTTGGAGGAGAGGATAGTTATGATATCACTATCCAAAGAGAATAGTATTCACGCCCACCATATCAGCAGGCAGCACCAACAATCAAGTGGCCCACGCCACCAGTCCTTGCATCGCCCTATAACTTGGGCCCATAAATCTACACTAGGATGTGAAAATTGTGCCATAGCTCTGCAAAATAGGCCATGATCTTCTATGATCTGCACGACCATTAGAACCAAGGTGATTCTCATCTCTCACACAAATAATATGGCCTCTTTAAGTGGTGTGACATCATTCATAGGGAAATTCTAGAAATCAAGGCGATTATGACTTGTTGATTTGTCGAGCTTGGAAAAAATTCATGGAATAGGATGTGAACATCCATCTATGTATATCTTTCTTTCATCGTGGTTTATGTTTGCATGCCTTCATTTTCTATTTTTTGGATCTTTTTAGAAATTGTTAGTGCTAATGTACTACATGATAAAGTTCCAAAACCAAGCAAAATTTTGGGCTATTGTAATCAATAAACTTCAATTAATTTTTACTATGGGGGGCTTTAATAAGATAAATTAGGAAGATATTCTAAGTGTATTTAGATGATCATATGCTATATCTAGTTAGCGGGTAGCTATATATCAACCCAATTCTGTTGAAAAAAGAAGAATGTGTACCAATTATAATTATGAGCATTCAAGAGTATCCCGGCGGTACTCGTGCAATGGTTTCTTTGACTCTGATCTATATCTTGTTGCAATATAAGATCAATCGCATTCCTTTTTATTCTTCTTCTTCACTCCCTTTAATGAATGGCTTGTTTTTTGTTTCTCTTTTTAGAGAGGATTTTTCTCCCAGATTGGTTTTCTCCTTTACCCCATCTTATGAGAAAATTTTGTACATGGGTACCTAACATGGCTTGTAGTCAGGACCCATTTCTTCTACCCACCTAAGCTATTCTTAAGGGGGGGTGTTAGTGTATTCTACTCTACTCTAGTTAGGCTAACTTAAGCCTAGTTAGGCATTGGATTTGATCCCTTGCATTGAGGAGATAAACTCGCCACCACTACAGGATGAGGAGTCCTCTCCTACATCCTTAGCATGTAATTGCCTAAGCTTGTGGCCTAATTTTGCTCATCCTCATCTTTTATTATGAGGGTTTGAGCTCATTGCTCAAACAGGGCTGAACACAATCTTATGCATTGCTTTATAGATTTCTCTATGTGCCTATTTTCTTATTTCCTAGATCCTCCTAGTTTCTAATAATATTGAATTAAGAAAAAAGTATACAACAATTTTTTAGAAAAACGGTATTTTTTCTATTCATTTTTAAAATGGTTTCTTGTACGGTCTTATAAAGTTTGGAGTAGATGTTCCAATGCTTTCTTAGCATGGATAGTTTGATTGCATGGAATGTAGATTGTGTGGGATTTAATCTATCTTGTTATTGAAAGAATATCAGCCGTAATTGTGAATTTAATTACTTATGGTATTCATGCCATAAAATACTTGTATGATCTATTATTGGATTAATGCAAATTTTTTTAAAGATGAAAATAATTGAAGTAAATGCTATCAAGGAAATATAATTTATGCTACCTAGTACATGGTACGTTATTGAAATCCATCCTTTGAAGGATTACATTGTTTTTGATAAAAGGGTAAAATGAGTTTTACAGGGACCTGAAACCATGAAGTTTACAAGATAGAGAAAAGACCACCATTGGTCCACCAAAAAAATACAACTGCCCAACAAAAAACAGTAGCAAACAGACAAAAAAGACTAGGAGGGTCATAAAGAAAAAGACAATAGAAGAACACGGGATTACTTCAGAGACCGAAGGACAGTCTCAGTCTCTACCTCCAAAGCCTACATATCAATAACCCCCTCTTTGAAAGTTTGCACAATTTTTGGGGTCAGGGGGGCCTTTCGCTTCAAATTAGTGCGGGTTCTTCTAGAAATACCTCCATCCGTATCCTGGTTTTTATCTTCGGTATCTTCAAGATCAACCACCAAGGAACCCTGCTGGGCTTTGTCAAGTTTTTTGGTCATAGCATTGATTATTATAGCATTGTGTCTTGCTATTCTGTCATTATGTTCTACAATGGTTCTGATGTTAATCCTTAAGCCCTCAACATCATTTTTAGTAATACTGTTGCTCTACACCGCATCTTTATTACCCAAATCTGCAATCTTAACTTCCATTTCCTCAATTTTGCTTTGCAAGGCCCAGTTTTTAATTTTAAGCTCATTGATTTCTGAGAAAGTCCAGTCTAGGATTTGAGAGTGGGATTCAGAATTGGTTTTAGCCATATAAAGAAAATCCAGGGATGGCTCTTTACCAGTTTTAACAGGGGAGTTGTCAGCATTCTATAAGTCAGGAGCAGGGCCCACACAACACTCAGAAGTATTGGTAGCGGCTTCCTCCAGCTCAAAGGACTCTTTAGAGTAAGAGACAAGGATTTTAGCCTAGGTGGACTTACTAGCAGGGCTATTCTTAGGATGAAGACGAATGGGCTCAAGTGCACCCTAGATTTTACCCGGGTTCCTAGAAGGTCCAGCATGCAGACTAGGGTTAGGCATATAATCCGGGCCACTGAGCTCCGTATCCTCACTATCAACATTTGGGTTGGCTTTCGAGATAGTAGGGGAAAGCTCATGTAGATAATCTATAATAAGCCTAATTAACCTAGTATGGAGGATAGGGAATCTTTTGGGATTCTTTTTGTTGTCCTCCAAACTTTTCTTTAGAGAGCAAAAGAGATAGTAAGGGATAGAAACCCTAACCTTATGGTGGAAGTGGTTGAGGAGGGCGAAGTGGTACCCATAGACTTTTGTGAAGCATCCATCAACCGTGATATATTCCATAATGGCACATAGGACCTTTCTCCATAGAGATTTAATGGAGTCAACATCGAAATAGCTGTTCATGATTTTAACTAGGTTTTGCTTTTCCATGTCATTTTTAGGGAATCTTATAATAGCTTCATCAGAGTAAGCCCTGACCCTGAAAATTTTCTTACCATCCATGGGTAATCCCATTACTTTAGCAATTAAATCCTCATTGGGCTCCACATTCCTGCCAAATAGAGTCAAATGGCCATCATGCCAGTTCTTGGCAAAGAGATTCGTTGCCTCCAGGTCAGACCCATGAAGCTTCTCCAGAAAAGGTAATAGACCTCCGCTTTTTATCTTGCTCCAGGCCTTTGCATTTTTCATATGGATTTCGTAGCTATCTAGCTCAGTACGCTTTCTGTCCCCACCCATTTTCGCCGACACAAAGAGGAAAAGCCAAACACAATCCTTTCTAAAATTGGCCCCGCCAAATCGAAGCACCCACAAAGTGTGCGGGGAAAACATACTACTTACTCCACCGGGCTTGGTCCCATACAATCTAATGATTGTGATGTGAGAAATCCGACCTATCCTCATTAAAGGGATAACACGACGCCTTACCATGTGATTTATCATAGTTTAATAGGGCACAGACTTCAACATTTAGATCGCTATTATTAAGCCAGGTACACAAATCTTTACGCTTGACTCCCTCATTAGCGAAAAATTCCGCAACAGCATTGGCTTCTCTATAGGCGTGTCTTATTTTAACTTTTTCAAACTTGTCCAATTTCATTTTAGCTTCATCTATCAAAGATTTGATGGTCCACGAGGGAGGAGACTTACCACGGAGGCAGTGAATTATGTTTTTGGAGTCTCCTTCCAGCCATAAATTTTTTATATTGAGACTTTGGGATAAATTTATAATATGATAGGTTCCAGCCACCTCTGCCAAATGATTAGTTTGAGAGCCAAGGGGAGAGGCTGTCGCACCCATGAAATTTCCATAGGAATCCCTTATAACTCCACCATAGCCCGCCACCCCCGGATTACCTTTTGCTGCACCATCAAAGTTAGCTTTGATCCACCCCTCGGGTGGAAAAGTCCAGCAAACTCCCTCTCTGTCCTTTTTAGCCTTCACAGAAAAATTAGAAAGAATGGGGAGTATGTTCCAATCCTTAGCAATACTAAGATCATAGTTCAAAAACTCAGCATTTGGGATTTTCCTATCCTTCTGGGCCATGGCACTGAGATTTTCCTTTAGATATCTAGCAATATTATCAAAGACCTGATCCACAAGGGTTTCTTTGTCCCTAAAAATTCTATTGTTGCATTATTTCCAGATTCCCCAAGCAATATGAGGGAAAGATAGGTCCCAAAAAGACCAAAGTAAAGGGTTCCTTGTCGGCGCTTTCCATTGAATGAAGAATTCTACAATGAGCAAAGGAAAGACCCAAGAAAGATTCCATAATTTGTTAAACTTGTCCCAAATAGAAGCAACAAATGAGCAATGAAGGAATAAATGATTACCTAATTCAGCATCCATCTTACAAAGACAACATCTATTAGAGATTTGAAATCCCCGTTTACACAGGTTGTCTATCATAAGCAGCTTATTTTGGAGCAAGATCCAGAAGAAGATGTTAATTTTAGGGATCAGATTACTGCACTAGGCTTTAGACCAAAAGGGAGGATGATCCAGAGAGGACTTGAACTTAGCAAAGGCAGAGGACACCAAAAAATTACCAGAGGGGTCATCAAACTAGACAGCACGGTCCTCCAGCTGCTCCAAGCTAACTTTAACAACCAGAAGGGAAATCTGGATAGGGGCCAGAGCCTGACTAACTCTGCATAAGTCCGCCCATATACCATTCTCATAGTAATCTTTCACAAAAGTACCAAACCTAGTCTTACAGATCTCAGCCCAATCTCTAAAAGGATTGATATTTGTTAGAGGTTCCTTGAAAAGCCATCTATCTTCCCAAAATCTAGTACAATTACCATTTCTAACTTGCCAACCAATGCCTTCCTCCATAATCTTTTTTCCAATAATTAAGTTGTTCCAGCATATAGATCCTTTCGGAAAAAGGTGGGGATCCTTGGTAATAATAGAAGAACAATTGTTATCCAAATATTTACCAGCCATAATATCAATCCACTCCCTGGAGGAGGAGAAGATTCTCCAAATTTGCTTAGCCAAAAGGATTTTATTGATAGATCTGATTCTTCTTAGCCCAAGTCCACCATTATTTTTAGATCTATAGACCAGATTCCAATCAATTAAGGGGATTCTTTTATTTTCCTCAACACCCAACCAAAGAAATCTTTTTTGGATTTTTTCTATAGTGTCAACATATTTGACAAGGATCTTAAAAAGGCTAAGGGCATAGATAGGGAGATTCTGAAGGGTGGCTTTGAGGAGCTGAAGCTTACCAGCTTGGCTAAGCGGAGCACCTTTCCAACCTGCAAGTTGTTTACTAAATCTTTCCACCAACGAGGACCATAAGGCATCAGGAGGTTTCATACTCAAGGGGAGACCCAAGTAGGTGGCAGGAAGGGCATCCACCTTACAATCCAAAATTCTAGCAATTTTAGTCTAACGATGTGCCAGAGTGTTGAAAAAGAAGAGCGAGCTTTTTTGATTGTTGATCAGCTGTCCTAAAGCTCTCCCATACTTATCAAGCAACTATTTGATAGATTTAGCTTCAGACACAGAATCTTTACCCATAAGCATAGTATCATCAACAAATTGTTGATGTGAACACACCAAGTTTCCCGAGGACGGTCTGAGCCCAGATATAACTTTACTGTCAATCAATTTTTTCAAGTTCCTACCTAAACTTTCAGCCATAATAGTGAATAAAATAGGAGAGATAGGATCACCCTACCTGAGACCTCTGGTGCTCTGGAAAAAGGAAGTCAGGGAGCCATTGACCATAACCGATATGGAAGCTGTGGACACAAGTTGTTCCACCAATTGAACCACCCTATTATTAAAACCGAAGGCCTTAAAAATTTTAAATAAAAAAACCCAATCAACTCTATCATAGGCTTTTGAAATGTCGAGCTTTAAGAGAAAACCTTCAGTCTTCGACTCAACAAGGGAGTGAATGTTCTCATGCACTAAAACAATAGAGTCAAGAATTTGTCTACCAGGGACGAAACCATTCTGTTGAGGAGAAATCAAGGAAGGCAAAAAAACTAAGATTCTAGAGGTTAAAACCTTAGAAATGATCTTATATAAGGAATTACATAGACTGATAGGTCTAAAGGCCTCAAAGTTGTCAACTCCAGGTTTCTTGGGGATGAGGACCAAGAAAGTAGCATTAAGTTCTTTTAAAAGACATCTGGCTCCAAAAAATTCCTTAACAGCATTAACCACATCCTCTTCAACCAAATCCCAGAATCATTGGAAGAAGAACAAAGGAAAGCCATCGGGCCTCGAGGCTTTGTTCCCATCAAAGGAAAAGATAGCCCTCTTGACTTCCTCATTGGTGGGGATAGCAGTCAAAAAAGAGTTGTTCTCCTAAGTGATAATTCTTGGTATAGCTTCCACTAGCTGATCTTGTTCAATTTGGTTTATTTTAGAGCTAGCCGACAGGAGAAGTTTAAAGAAGGAACCCGCCTGCCTCCTTATGTATTCTTCCTCAAAAAAACTAGTTCCATTCATATCAATTTGGTATATTTTGTTAGTGGCTCTATGTTTAGAAGATGAAAGATGAAAGAACCTGGTGTTTCTATCTCTGGTTGACAACCAAAGAGCTCTAGATCTTTGTTTCCAAAACTCCTCCTCCTTCCCAATAATGTCATGCAGCTTCTTAAGGATCTCATTCTCTTTTTCCTTAGTATCATTCAAGTAACCCTCATTCTAAATTTTGAATTGAATGGCTCCTAGATCCATCTCAAGTTTGGACTTGATCTTGAAGATACTCCCAAAAGAATTCTTTTTCCATTCTTTAAGCTTACACTTCACTTCCCTTAGTTTTTTGGCAACTCTGAACATAGCAGTACCTTGAATGCTAATATTCCACCATTTCTTTAGTTCTTCTTTAAGAGCAGGATGGGAGACCCATATATTTTCAAATCTAAAGGGGGTATTCCTCTTCATTTTTATAGGATCCATAGTAAGACTAATAGGGAAATGATTCGAACCTATTCTAGTAAGAGCTTTCAGGGAATAGAAGTAGCCAAAATACCAATGATTAGAGATCAAAGATCTATCAAGTCTAACCTAAATAAGGTCTGTCCCCTTTCTGCAATTAGACCAGGTGAAGGCTACTCCACGAAGGTCCAGATCTATCAACCCTTGAGTATCAATAAAATTCTGAAGATCCTCTTTACTTTCTAAGTTGATTTGAGATCCCCCAAATTTCTTGCAATTCATTAATGGAGTATTGAAGTTCCCCATAACAATCCAAGCTTCTTTATCAAAATATCCTTCTAATGGAAGCTAATTCCAGCCAGAATGACTTCCCCAAACCTTTACCATTAGGAGCATAAATGTTCATTTGAATCCAACTGTAGTTATCTCTTATATGAGTGAATCTAGTAACTATGTGATTTCTACCTTCCAAAATAGGATCAACTTTGATGTTGTGGTAGTTCCAGTAAGTAAAAATGCCACCCAAGGCACCATTAGAAGTATTACCCTGGTTGCAGTAGTATTGAAAGAGTTTCAATTTTTCAATTTACTCCTTTGGCATTTTTGTTTCCTGAATCAAAAGAATGTCCGGTTTGTGATCTCTAACAAAGTTGTGTAGAACATCCTGCTTATGGGGGCTATTGAGACCCCTAATATTCTAGGACATAATCTTCATTAAATACCAGGGGAGTTAAGACACTCCAAGATGTTCTTCTGAGACCCATCCGCTATTTCTTGAAAGTTGTTCAGCTCTCTTTTCTTTTTCAAAGACTTTTTACCTCTTGAGTTTTTTGTTGCACCACAATCAGCCTTGCCTCTTGATCTGGTAGAAATGCCACTTGGGGTCTTCCCTTGCTTGTTTTTTCTAGTCTTCTTTTTTAATACATTCTCTTCTTTATCTGTCTCTTCTTGACTTTCCGTTTCTTTGCTAGATTCCCACTCCTTATCATTTGGTAATGTTTGTTCCCAAGGTAGAGTATCCATGTTTCCATTCTCTTGACAACATAAAGCATTGCTGGATAGGTTTATCGAATGATCTTGACTATCAAGGGATTCTAAAACCCCAACTACTGAGCTGGTCTCCAAAGGATGTTCCACACCCATAGGGGAGGGCAATCCAGTAAACAAGGGGAGAGGGAGAATGTTCAAGACCAAGGATAAGCCTGCACTGTGAATATCCTCCAAACCCAGAAACTCATCAATTCTATCTGAAGGGACTATCATTTGGGGGGAGGAGGGAGACAAGATCCAATCTCCTTGCTCAATAAGGGTGCCCTCAACAAAACCTCTATCCAAGGGATCTGGATTAAGAGGCTCCAAAGGGATCTCACCTTTGTCTGCCAAACCCACTTCAATCTCTGAGGTAACTATCAAACTATCAACTTTAGCAACCAACTCCTGCTCTTTATTCTCCCTTCTTCCTTCACTAGAATCATTCTTCTTTATTTTCTATTCTTTTTTCCCCTGTTCGATTGGCTTACCTTTCTCTAGCACAACATTAAGAGGGCATTTTTTTTCCCAATGTCCAGATTTCCTACACTTGAAGCAAGAAAATGAGATAGTTTTAAATTCTATACTCTATTCCTAGGAACCCAACTTAGACTTTATCTCTATTGATGAAGGTAGATCAGCTTCCTGAGGGACCCCCATGCAGATCCTTGAAAAAATTAGTCTCTTTCTAGCAGCTGTCATTGTGTCAATCGAGAGTAGCTCACCAAAGGAACTAGCAATACCCAAAAAAACATCTTCACTCCAATATTCCAGGGGCAGTGGAAGTCTAACCCAAACTGGAACATTCTCAAAATAGAGTCCGATAGGTCCAAATGGGAAGACCATTTCTTAAGAGCCTGGGACGATTTTCCTATCACCTAGGGACCTCTGCCTTTCACATCCATAATATCCTCTTAGCAAGTAAATTCAAAGGCGAAAAAACCCTTAGGGAGAGCAGCAATAGAGATTTTACCACTGGTTCTCCATTTGTTTTTCACAAATTCCCTGACCACTTCAATATTTGGTCTAGGACCCATAAACTTTCCCACCAGAATTTGTTCCATTAAGGCTATGTTATGATCTATAATCAAATCAGGAATCGAAATTGCAAAATTACCTCTAGCAGGGGACGAGATATTTTGCACTAGAGGGAAGGTCAACTTTCCATTAGATTTTATCCCAAAAAGTGAGGTCCAGGTTTTGCAGTTGCCTCCAAAACCGCAAGTGGTCCCCACAACCCCACTAACCTTCTCGATTTTTTTGGTGGGAGACGAAACAGAGACAGCAGCCAGAATATCATTTCCCCTAGGGTCCACCTATATTTTGGCACCAGAATCCACATCATCCTAGTCATCCTTACCTTGCTTCTGACTCGAATCCAGCTCCTGATTCGACCTTGCTTCACTCCCAGATCCGCTGCCATTGATTTGAAATTCTGAATTCGAATTCTCCCGCCCATCTTCCACATGAATCTTCTTATTGCTTGGATACTTAAGGATTACATTGTTAATGATGTGATATTTTATGAGCTATGAAGTAATATTCTGGATGCCAATAATATTTTCATTTCCTCTTTGTTGAAACTACCGTTCTTTGTTAAACTTATATAAACTATTACGTGAGAGAGAATTTGAGTTGTAATTTGGGTTTGAAGATCTGAAGGCACAAATTAGATCAAGTATTTGAACAAATTGAAATTGTTGTTTCTTTCTTTTTTATATAATTTATATATGGATGTCATGTGTTGGAAATTTCAATTTTCATGTGCTCAATATAATAATAGTAAGTGTTACATAATCAAATGAAATAAACCTACAAAAACTTATATTCTTGCCTTAAAGAAAATAATTATTATTTGATTGTTAATATTTTTAGTTCTTATAGCACACTTCACATAAATCAATAGAAAAAGTTATTGTAATACCTATGATTCTATTTTTAAAGACCCCAACTAATTGTTATTCTCGATAGAAAAACCAACATAAAACATTTTTACCCTCAAAATTCCATTTCCTTTTCTCTTTTCAAATTAGAGCTCTAAGGAGTACCTATCACACACACATGTGTGATTTCTAGTTATTATTGTTTTTTTCTTTCAAGTAGGATTTATATGTATATTAAATTTTATCTCCCTGCAAATATAGAGGTGAAATTCATGGGGCTCAGATGATAGTTTAAGATGACTACCTACAAGTTGCAAAATACCAACAATTGTGAAAGGGGATGACAGTGATTTCAATGATTTCAATGATGGACAAATAAATAATTAAATCATAAAGAGAGAAGTCACTTCATGTCATTCACATTTACTAGCCAAGTACTAGGCAATACAAAATATACTACATATCCTGAAATCTAATACGCATGCGCTCCACCCAGCTATAATGGCATCATGGAGCCTCGTCGGCTCTAGCCATACCCCCAAGCAAGGAATTCTCTTATCTCCAAGATGATGCATGCAGTATTTTCAAAAAAACATTACAAGGGAATAAGAATAACCTAGCATCAAATTTCATGTATCTAGGTTCACTACTTTTAGTTTCAACCCTGATCTATGCAACATACCACTTTCTTACATCAAATAAACAAAATGCAAATTGGAAGTAAAGGAGAACTTGTCTATTTTATTTAGGTGAGGAAATTCATTCTTTTATCCTTCCTTTCCCTCCAAGACAATCCATATTGTTCACTATCTAGATCCAAAAGAGCTCCTCCTATCATTTCTCATTCTTCCTACCATCTTCACTAAAGTTCTCCAAAAGTAGAAGTGGCCAACAACAACCTCGTCCTTCCTCTCCAAGATATATAGGAGCGTCGAGCTCAAATCCTACTTCTCTCAAAACTTGTCACCCATCGTTATGAGGTCTTTTTAGGAGTTAATTCATGTCCTAGGGGCACTATATCATGCCCATTTGGTCCCTACCTCTAAGGTATAGACCCTAGGGGGTCTATTTTGCACCTTAACAAAAAAAATTGATGAACAACTCTCTTAAAATAACCATTCAAGGGTCCATACGAGTTTCAACCTTAGCTAGGTTTCCCATGACCTAATTCCCACTTACACCTCCATGAATCACAATTAAATTATCTCATGACTTTAGTCTCCAAATACATTAACTCTACTCATTTTTAGGTCCCAAATGAGTTCAAATTTACATCCTCAAGAAAAATTCTGATTTTCTTTCAATGGTTCTCCCCTTCATGCTAACATCATCGCCTTCATGCACATTACCAACATGATCATAAGTAACAATTGTATATAACATTAATTTGATAGCAAAATATTCTAAACTTTAACTATATAAGGATCCATTTAAAGTTTCAATTTGTATCCTCTATTATATGAGTGCATTCCACCCTCTTGGCGGCAACAATAAAACATAATATCAAAATGGAATGAAAGAATATTGTCAAAAGATCACCTTATTTATTATCACAATATATTTCATCATCAATTCAAGGAAAAACATATAAAAGATTAAGGTTGTATTAAGTACATACAAGACAAAGTCTTACATGAGTCACATAGTTGAACATGCCATAGAGGTGAGCATATTTGATACAAGAGTATCCGAATAGGTTGGTGATCCACATCACCGGAAGACACTCCAAGGTCATCTTTGACGGTCTACAAGTTCAAGATTTGTCAAAATGTGACCTCAGAATTTAAAGATTGAAAATAGCGATATGAATGTATTTATTAGTTCTTGAATTATGAAGGGAGTTGATCCAAGAATTTGGAAAGTTATGGGAGGTGTTAAATTACGATAAAAATTTACATAATTCATTTATTCATGAAATTAATTATTCTAGATGGAGATGGAGTGGTGCATAAAGGGGCAGAAGATATAATGATGAAAAGTGCTAAAGGTGGGTGCATCAGAGGAAAGAGAAGTGAGGCTACAAATTTCAATGAAGAAGAGTCTTTGATAAAAAATATTGAATAGGGAGTTGTGTTGGTTTAGAAGAAGCATGTAAGTAAATGATCTCCCATTCCCTAAAACAAAAAATTTCATCCATAGATATATATAGATGGTTCTACTTTTGAATTGTATCAATAATTTGAATATGTTGATGTACTGGTGCCAAGAATAGGTAGACAGTGTTTGAAGTTTGATCTCCACTCTAATGAAAAATTGAAGGTAGATATACAGTGACCCTGTAAAATGCTTAGTCAATCAAGTTAAACACAATGAATTTAAGATGATATACGTTGTATTGTTGCAGGAGGGTAGTCGTGCAGTAGCAAGCATATCCCATGATAATGCTGAAAATTCAATGCACATGGAAAATGAAGTTATGAGTAGAAAATCAATGAAGGAGGTTGAGACACAGGATTATGGATCATATGATCCTTCTCCTTCTTTAAAAAAACACCCACACCATGATGTTAATAGTCGGTGATGGCTGAGCACTTAAAGAGGAACAACGGGATGGTCTCTTAAAATTATATAGGATCTAATGAATAGCATGAAGATTATATAAAAATTCTTCTCATAAATAATGATGTCCACATCATTTATTGTCTGCAGCATTTTATGAAAATCGAGCTATGAGTATAAAATCAAGGAAGTTTGAGACACGGGATTATGGTTCAGATGGTCCTTGTCCTTCTTTAAGACTACCTCCACACCATGATATTAATAATCGGTGATGGCTGAGCACTTAAAGAGGAAGAACATGATGGTATCGTAATCTTCCTGGGAAATGGAAAAAAAAGTGCAATCTGATTCCAAAAATTTGGAAAAATATAATTTTAGAATCTACAGAAAAAATGTGATGAGACTCTAGTTTGCATCATCTTCAAATTCCTCATGGTTTAGCCGCTATAGGTGCTCAAATGTGAATATTTAGTTAAAAATAATAATTGCAGTGTCAAGTTTGGCCAAAAAAATTAAATCACTATTGTGGGATCACCCACATTGGAGTTATATTTTGATGGATCTAAGTGTATTATTGGATCTGGTATGGGGGTTATAATAACTTTCCCACGAGAGAGCCTATTCCCTTGTCTTATCGTTTAAAATTCCTATGCACAAACAACACTGCAAAGTATGAAGCATTACTTTTTGGATTATGTGCCACATTAATTATGAGAGCTCAAGACATTAAGATATTTGGTGATTCAATTTTAGTACACTATTGACAAAATCCCATGAAAATATAATAAACATGTTGATTCAATGGAGAATGTGGCTTCCCTTATATCACCTCAAGACCCTTTGAAAGATTTCACATTTATTGTGCATACATTTATTTATTTATTTAATTATTTAAAAGAAGATACCTTTCATGAGCTAACAACTAAGAACACTCAAGCTCACCTTCAAAATATTGCATCTAAATATATAATTTTCACCGATATTTTGTATCAAAGGTCCTTTTATGATCTCTTACTTAGATTCCTTAACAATCTGAAATCCCCATTGCACTTGAACAAGCTCATGTAGGTGCTTGTGGAGGCCATTTTGGAGGAAGATCATTAGTTCAAAAATAAATCTGCAAAGGATACTATTGGAGACATTTGGAACAAGATTGATTTTCATGTACATTAATAAATGCCACAAATGTCAAGAACATGGTAATCCGATTTATGCTCCTACCTCCGAACTTCATTCTCAAGCTCCTATTTGGCCCTTTTTGGTATGGGGTTTGGATCTTATTGGAAAATTATCACCACCTTCCTCTATAGAGGATACATTCATAATCATTGCAACAAATTATTTCACAAAATGGGTAGAATTTATTCCTTTTCATTCAACAACTGCCGATGTAGTATGTCATTTCATATTGGAACACAATATTGCATGCTTTGGACTTCCTTCCACATTAGTTTCAAATAATGGGACACCATTCAGGAATAAGGATGTGAAGAAGTTCTTAGAGATGTTTAACATCCAACATGATTTTTCAACACCCACTACCAGCAATCTAATGGTTAGGTTGAATCAACTAATTAAACCCTTGAGAAAATTTAAAAGAAAATGATAAGCAAACATAATAAGGGTTCTAGCACACATAACTAACATATGCGCTACAGGCCTATTGTACGAATGCTAGATTATCTATTTGGAATACCCCTTTTAACCTTGTTTATGGAACCAATTCAATAATTCCCTTGGAGTTAGAGATTCATACATTAAGAATCACTCTTCGGGTTTGTGCAGGATCATCATGGAAAAAATAGGCCCTTAAGTGGCAAAAAAATCTCAAAAATTAGAGTTAGGCAACTTGACATTAAAAATTGAATAAGTTATCTATATTGTTTCAAAAATATGCAAGAATAGAATTTGTACCAAATTGAATATAGTTTCTAAATTACTAGGCTTATTTACAAAAAATTAAATCTATTTGGTGAAATTTTGAAATTTCAATACAGTAGTACATAAATTTAAGGGAAAAATAAGAAGTAGGTGTTTGTCTGACCACCCTAACCACATTAAAATGATAATATTTTTTTATAATATTTTAGATATAAGTAGAGTACTCATGTCCCGATGTGATGCATATTTTTTTGTAATTTGTTTCCAAGTAAATAATTAATTATAAATTTTATATGAAAACTTTTTAAAAATATAAATACTCGTATGTCTGACCACCTTAACTTGGTCAAAACTTCATGAAATTCATTTTTTTATTTTTTAATCTCCTAGTATGCAAAGTATATAATGTGACACATCTTTTGGATTCAAAAAATATGATACCGTTTGAAATTTATAGATGTTTTTCAATTAGCCTAAAAATCAGGGCTTTAGTCATAATTCATTAGAAAATGAATAATAATTATTTATTAAATTCAAAGTAAATAATAATTTAAATATGTGGAAATGGGAGAATCTCCTTTAAAAACACTTTACATTTTATCAATTTTGGATAAAAAAAAATCATCAGCCACATACCCATCATATTGCCACTTTTTGGCTCATCATGATCCTGCACATACCCCTTCAGGGACTTATTAATGATAATAATTATAAGAAATGAATGATTACATAAGATTTAAATTATTAATGAACAATGCATTACTGGTCTTGATCACCTTCAAGCTTACTCTAGAAGAAAACAATGTAGTTACAATGATAATGCCATCCCTCGGTTATTCCATAATGTTTTTTTGGTGTTATGTGAAAATAAATGTACCATAAATGCCACCCCAACTAAAAAAGGAAATTTCAATCCTAAGTGGCTAGGACCTTACAAAATCAATGAAAGTTATGGGTCTGGAGCATACACGTTAACAAAAATGGATGATACACCTATTAAGGAGCCTATTAATTATGTGCATTTAGTCAATACTATATCTAAACTTCTTGTAGTGTGAATGATAAAGTGGTGGTTTTAGAGTTAGTAGATAAAATTCTATATTCTCTCATATCGCTTCGTTCCTGACAAACAATTGTTTGTGTGTCTTGAATACTAAAGTAATTGTTTAAACTAATTTTTAGGTGGTTAAAATTTTAGGTTTCATAATATTCAAGTCTATTTGGTCTATTGTGTTAGATTCGATCCTTATATGCATTTAATTTTTTATAATTAGATCTTAGGTGCATTGAATTTAGCATAACATACTTTAAAATCATAATATTGCATATGGAAGAAACTATAATAGTTTTAATTAGGTCACATAGAACATGTTAAATCATGGAGACATTTATTAAATATTTTGACAAATATTATTTGATAAATTACATTGCCATTTAAGTTAAAACACATAAGCATAAGCAATCAACCAAATCTAAACATCCATATATATATAGATCACAAATTTTTAAATACATGTCATCAAATATACAATGCTAGGGTGGCCTATGGCTACTACATCCCTTTGGATTTGGTGATCGCTTCTATCTAGAGATAGTCCATCGAGAGATGGTAGTATGCGATCGTGATAATGAACTGATAAGAGAATCCAAAGCATACTATAGACCATGTGCTTGTCCAACAACCGTGGTCTCCCATCCAACAACCTCTAGCCAATCTCACTCTATGCGATCTTTGTCTACCTATAGCTTGGCTACCTCTAAATGAAGTCTATCAATATTCATTGGACTTTGAGACAACCAATACTCCTCATATGCAGCCTCGACTCAATCAACACAACTTGTATCAGCCTCATACACTGCTCAATCTGACATAAGGCTCAAATAGCTTCAGGTCTCACTCAACGACGGGTGGGGACACATAGTCTATATCAAAATTCAGATTGAAGACTAAAGGAAGCACTATCTCTATAGCGAATTATAGGTAGATATACTAACAATCTCTCACAAACCCTATAAGATATAAATCATAAACATAATTAGTATGCACCATGATATACATATATAAATTAAAAGCATAAGCATGAACAAAGGCATAATCATAACAATAAATAAAATTTCATCACCTAGATGCTTGGATGGCTATGGAAAGACAACCTCATTATGTGTAGGAGGCATGGAGAATGTTCTAGCCTCTCAATGCTGGTAAGTGTTGTTGTGTGACATTGCTATCGACTGCTCCTTGTTAAATTGAGTAGGAGCTAGATCTCCCCACTTGTGAGAATTGGACCCTTGTCTGTCATACCACTGCCCTCACTCATCAACTTCTCCTCCTCCTCCTCTTTGTCTCCCTCCTACCCCTCATAGTCTGGGTCCACGGACTCGTCATAGTACTCATCTATCTCATCTGCAAATAGATCTAATGCCATGCGCCCTGTATCCTCACCTATCTCATCCTCCTCATCCCTCTAATTTGGAAGTGGTCTTGTAAAGCCTATATGTTGATCCATCAGGAATATAGGTGTTGGTCGTGTTGCTACTCACCACTCCTCATATGCATCAATAGCATTGAATTCATTAGTGTTAAATATTGGGGGCATGTCAAGATCTATGTCATTTGAATCACTAGATCTAACATCATCTACTATCAATTTCTTAGTATCTCCCAGCCTCTAGCCAATCTGCACTAATCACCTATAAAAAGGGTGTGTTGCTAGTGGTACCTATATCTAACCAAACTACTGCTTGACATGATCATAGTAGAATGGTCTTACTACATAATCGTGTTGAACTAGATAAAACCTATCCCTCTACATCCTCCTCAATTATCGGGTATCATCTGGCCACTATGGTATCAACTAGTATGATATCCAAAGGACCTCCTCCTGATCTAGTTTCAATAAAATAAAACTCTCAAAAAATGTAAATCCCCATAGTGTCCTGACTACCTTAGTGGATAGTTGAATGCACATGGATATCCTAAAGATGATATAGATGGAAACCCTATCGACCTAGTGCATGTGATATGCTCTAGGCACCACACCTACACTAGCATACAATGTACTATACTACCGACCTCGTGGTATGCAAACCACCATAGATCATAATACAAATGTGAAAGGATCTTGAGGCCCTAGGAATATACGGTCCTCTAGTGTGCCATATATCGTATCATGTGGACTATTCCTCTATCTAGATGTGCTCCCTAAAAATTAGGGATGAGTACTAGTGCCACTATGAAAATCATGATGCATATCAAAAGTGGTGATCATGAGTAGAGTAGCTATGATAACATAATGTGCGGTCCCACGATCTCGTCCCAAATAGGACCTCCAAGGTAAAAATGAATATCGTATGTCATCTCACAAAATGACCATTCCCCTATGAAATAGACTCTCTTTCCTTGAATCAGAACTCAAGCAATGCAATGTACATCCTCTAGGGTGATTGTCATCTCGCCTATAGGTAGATGAAATATGCAGGTATCGGCATCTCATCTCTCTACAATTGCTATCAACATAGAATCATGGTACCTCATGAGAGGCATGAGGTATTCCCAATATAATCTAGTGGTCTATAAGTTCTGAGTGTCTGCCTCCAATAACATTGAGACAAGGTCTCGTAAGTAGAAAATTTTCTATTGCCGAGATGTTGTTGTGACTGAGGTGGAATCTAATAAAAAAAGCAAAAAAATTCTATAAGCATTCTAAAATTATCAATCTATACATCAATAGTCAAAAAGTACATAATAAATTTGTTCTAGGATACATTTCTAAGGGTTCTCGACACTTTATTCCCTATTTGGGACACTTCACAAAAAAGTGGGACACTTCATGAAAAAAGGGACACTTTACGAAAAAGGGGATACTTTGTGAAAAAAGGGATGCTTTGCGGATTTTTCTTCTAGGGTCCTAAATCCCTCTAAAAATGCATAAAACATAACATACATGGATAAAAACAAAGCTTGTACTACCCCTTTGTTTTGATTCTTGTTCAAGTTGCTTTATGCTATGTTTGGTTGCAGTTACTTCGATACTGGATACATTTTGTTATAATGTTTTGATCGCTACTATTGAGCGACAACTATTATTGTGGGATGTACTTATCTGATTATTGTTTCACATGCATTATGGATTAATGATGTTGTAGAGTTAGCATGAGATATTATTATGAGATTATTGGAATTATGATGGAAGTATCCGTTTTGATGAGTGTATGGGTGAAGAGGACGGGTTCGCATCACTTGCTTGCGAGTGCCCTACAAATCCGTAATTCCTTCTTCACAGTGTGTATTGTATGCTGGATATATTGTATGATGTTGTTTACTTGGTTGCAAGATTGCAGGTACATGACATCGACTCCACCTAGTTTCACATGTTTGAGTGTGTCGATCCAACGGTTAAGTTGAACGGGAGATAGTAGCTAGGTAACATGTGTCAAGTTTACACCCTAGCCTTAGTGTGTCGTCAGTTGTGTGTGTCGAGTCATTGTCTGTCTTGCTTTGATGTTATTTAATTCTGAGGAATTCTTGATTTGGAAATAGATATTTAGAATAATTGCATTTAAATCATGTTGATGGTTATTTAATTTAAATAATGCAATGTGGATAAAATTTTATCTTTAAATTAATTAATTATATTTAAATTATTTAATTAATTAAATTTAATTCAAGGGGGTTGAGTTTAGTTATTAAATAATTAAATTAATTAATTAAACGTGATGCAAGAGAATGAAAAGAAATAAAAGAATTAAAATTAAATTTGGAATTTAATTTCAATGTGTGGGAATTAAATTAGAAATTGTAATTAAATATTTATTTGGGAAATTAGTTGCAACTTTGGAAATTAATTTATTATTTGAAATTGCATTTTAAATTGAAATTGAAATTGAAATTGAAATTAATATCTAATGTGCATGTAATGTGAATTAGGTTTGTAAAAATTGAAATTGAAATATCTAATTTGCATGTAATGTGAATTAGGGTTGTATTAGGTATTTTTGATTTATAAAGAATACATGTTTTAATTTTAGGGAAAAAAGTCTTTAGAAAAATTCATTTTTACAGCAGGGAAGAAATTTTGGAAAATTTGCACAAGGGTTTGAAGAAAGTTTGATTGTAGAATTGATTGAAGGAAATATTGTTTGCATTTTTTTAGTTTTGGATTGGATTCATTGGAGGATTGAAAAAAATTCAGGAAATCTTTGGAGGAGGCTTGCATCAGAAATTCATCTCTTCCTGTAACTTCTTATACCAGGTTTTCCTTTCTGTGTTTTATTGTTCTTGATTATTTTTCTTTAAAATAGTAATGATTAAAGATTTGTTTGTTAAATCTATTTTAGAAAATAAATTTGATATTAGAAGAAAAGAATTAAACAAAGTTACAGCCTTTGCTTGTGAAAATTCTTGAGTGAAAATTGTGAAAAACTTAGTTGAATTTAAATTATTTGGGGAAATCGATTTTGTTGTTATTGAAATCAAACATAGAGATTGAACAATGCATTTAGAATGTTTTTAGAAAATGAAACCTTCTGTTTATTATTAAAAAATGGATTTTAAAATTTGTAGTATAGTTATATTTTTCATGGTAAAATGGTCTTGTTGCATCGCCTGTAACTTCACTTTCACAAACTGGGTTGTCAGGAAATTTATCGGGTTTTTGAATTTTGAATTTTTTTTATCCCTGTCAAAAAATCGCAAATACGCAGATCGTACTTTTTTAGTTATGCTTGAAATATGAGATTGCTGTTAAGTTATTTTTCCATGGCTGCTTTGAAAATAAAATAATAATAAATTGATATTTATAAATATTAATATTTTATGTATTGTTATTATAATATTAAAATATTATTTAATAATATTTTATATTATAATATATAATATTAAAGTATTATATTTATTTATATTATTTTAAATAAAATTTGTATATTAGATTAGTGGAATTAAAATTATAAACATATGGAGAAATTATTGTTTATTTTAAAATGGCATGTTAAAATTTAATTGTGGAATTTAAATTCATGTGTAAAAGGTCCAATTATTAATTTGACTTAATTGGAAAAATATATTTATATTTTGGAAAATTGATGGTAAGGGATATTTTATTTTGAATTAAACAATTTGATATTCTGTAAAGAATAGAAGATATGTTAATGATTAAATATATTTAAATATATTAATTTATATTTAGTATATATATATTGAAGGTATATATCCATTTGAGAGAATAAATAATATTTTATATTATTTTATTCTGTTGTTGCAAATTGGGTATTATTAGTGTTCTAAAAGAAATAATTAGTATGTGTAGAAAATGTATAGAGAAAGATATTTTTTAATAGAAGTAATTACTTGATTTAAAAGGAAATATTTATTTTGTTAATATGATTGAAGAAAATATATTGAAATGTATATATATATCCATGAGTATTTTCAATTATTAATATGAGATGCATGCAATATATTATTGAATAGAGGTTTAAAAATGGATTGCTTAGTGTATATGGAAAATGGATAGAGAAACAATATGTTATTATATTAAAGTGACTAAATGTTTTAAATAGAAAATTGAATGAGATGTAAGATTTGGTTAGGAAATGGAAAGAGTTTACTTGCATAGATTTGTGTCGATTTAAAAGTAAATTAAGAAGTTGTTTTATTGATGAGGTAATCAATTATGTTATTTAATTAATTTCTATTTCGATTAAATGAATCATTGTGATTGGATTATGAAAGAGATATGGATTTAGTATATCCAAAAGTAGTATCTTCCTCATGATTATCTTAAAGGATTTAATTATTTGTATTTAGTAAAGGGAAGTAAGTTTAATTGTTTTAGATTTCCGATAATGAAAGGGGAAATAGGGGTTATGATTATTTTAGATGATCTAGTTATCATGTCTTTGACTTTGTCAACACTACCTATTGAATGAATATGGATTTAGGAAATCCAAATATTAGATTTGATTAATGACTTGAATGCTTTTGTTGCTAAGTCGTCAAGTTGCATTGTTGGTTTTGGGATTTAGTGTTAGTCCTAAATTATAAGTCTTCCTGAAGAACTTAGAGGATAAGGGTTGTTGAATCTTTATGCCATCCAGTTGTTTTCCCTTGGGTAGTGCATAGCGTCTTTTCAGTTTTACCCAGTTTTCATGAACGGGGATATTTGCACCTCCTTGGTTTAGGAGTGGATTATGGGATCCGTGTCTCCGTGTATGGAGTGACTTTGTGATGTGATTTCATCTTGTTTCCTCCCGTGGAAGGAGTGGACTATGTGTTGTTGCCTCCAAGATGTTTGGAGTAAGATCTTTTGTACCTCCTGTGAAAGGAGTGGACTATGTGATTGTTGCCTCCAAGATGTTTGGAGTGAGTTTCTATTATTTGTATCCTCCTGGTGTTGGAGTGGTTATGATGCCTAGTTTGTATGCACTTGTGTTTCCCTTGGTGATTGGTTGTGAGTGTGTTGTCGATTAGAAGAGTGGCTTTTGATAGGGGCCAGAGCCCAAAGTGGTAAACCGGGCAACCTTCAGAAGTGAGTTAATCAAGTGATAATTAAATTAATGTACTTAGATGATTAGGATGCATTCACATTAATCAAGATAATTTAATCCTCACTCATAGACACAAGGGCTCGTTTAGACTTGGGATGAGTGAGAAGGCCTGGAATGGCAAGATCAACTATCTTGTTCTTGCAAGAGGTAGTTGATTCTGCATGTGTGAGTATGAGTGTCAGGATTCAGTTGAGGCCACCAGGATTACTTGTGCCGGAGCCTATGAAGAATGCCCAGAGGAGATCTCATGACAAACCTTGCGATGACACTCTATCTAGGACAACTGTTGTTAATTGTTTTATGTGTATGGTTCTTTGAACATACTTGATCTACTTTATGTCTGGAAGCAATGTGACCTATATCAGTGATGTTTGATTTGTACTTGTGTTGTACTTGAGTTGAACTGGATTTGTACTTATTGATGACATTTATTTGGTTATGTCAGTTTGAGTCAGTATGAGTCTTCCTTTGGTTAGAGGTAGTAGATTTGTGTCCATGTTACTTTGTTACTATCTCCTAACATGGGTCCCCATCGATCTTCAGTACTTGATGGCGAGACATCTAGATGGACAGCTCGCGGTTCTTGTTGTAATTCCTTGCATTGTAATTTTTTAGTTTGTATATGATACTGTATCCCTCTTTTGTAAGAGGTGGAGTTATGTAATTGTAATACATTTGTACTATTGCCTCATTCTGAGAATGAGTGATGTAACTATTGGATTAAGATAATGTTTATGAGATTGTATCTTGGTTGATTATCTTATTTTGTTATGTGGTATTCTTATGATGTATGATGATTATTTCATAAAATTCATAAGGCTATGGTTATATGCAATATGTATGTGTGGGTTTAAGTAATCCTAACCTTGTAGCCTTAGAGGTTGTTGTTAACTAGTAAGTGAATGTGTATGTTAAATGCACTTTATAAAAAAAAAAAAAATTAGTTCGCTTAAGACGTTAATTGCAACTTCCTTTAAGGTTACTTGGCGGGGCATTAGAAAGCTAAGGTAGAGAAGAATTGACTCACTTGATGTTGCAGCTCGCCTCAAGCTATCTCCTCCCATAGGTTCTCGAGTCGTAGAGGCACGTATTCTTGATGGCTCGCCATCTTCACTTACTCTCCAACAAATTCAAACTACAAGAAGGCAATTTAATCACAAAATTATTACTCATTACTTCACTTTTACCCTTATATATTTTAAATTTAGGTCTTTTGCATATTAGGGTTAAAAGTTCTTTTTATTCAAACTAACATATTTGAGGCTAGTGAACTTCATTCTTGACAGCATCTGTTGCATTGGAATCATGGTTTTGCTCATGTTCTTATAAAATGTCTATCACTATGTTGCATGGCACTTGGAAATACCCTATGATATGACTTATCTAATTCGATGTGGTTAGACTACTACCTTGATTCCACCTCCATGAAGCAAGGGAAATCAATTGGGGGCATACATCTACGCTCAAATATGATTTCATAAAGAAGTTAAATATGCAGATATTTGAAAAACCAATGAATATGTATTGTAGGATATGGTTCCTAAAATTGTGGTTTTGTAGATAACTATAGTGGGGGCTTCATTCTCCCATTCTCGCAAAACAATCCATATGACTATCCTTCCATGAAATAAAGTTTACTATTTGGAGTCCTTTAGCTTGCATATGCACGTAGAGTTATATGGGTACTAAAGTAGGGGATAAATGTGGCAAAACAAAATCTACTCCCTTCTTGGAGATAATGCAATTACTTGCTTAATTTGGACCTATTTTGGTACCCTTGCATTCACGACCCTTTAAATCATCATTAATAGGCCCTTAAGACCCTTTATTTAAGATATCAAGGCTTACTTCAACTAAAATACCAACAAAATCAACAAAAGAATTAAAATTTCTAACAACCCATCATTGTACCACCTCAAAAAAACTAGAGTGCGACTCATATACCACCTTGGGTGTATGAGTCTCCCTAGGTGGGACCCATACACCACAAGTGGCGTATGAGTCCCATGTGGCCTATTTTTAGGGTTTTAGTAGGAGATTCAAGTTTTTAATTCAAAATTTTGGTTTACGTTGTCTTTTGAGATCTAAATAATGGTAAATTAGGTGTCTTTCCTATATTAACAAGCTTCCAAGCCATTATTTTCATCTAGAGAAATCAATTCAAGATCTAAGCATTCACAAGCATTCAAAAACAAGTAGGAAGAAAATTTGAAGCCTTGGAGCAGCATTAAAGTGCTTATGTAGGTATTCAAGCTCACTTTATTTTAAGATCTAACATTGTCAAAGATTTATTATGGTTGCCTATGGTGAATCATGATGGATTCTGGGTTGGGGAAATGCAACTAGCCATTCAGCCAAGCCTAATGACTTTTTTCCTAAGTGATTCCGTCCTCCATTGTCACTCTACTTTTAGCCTAGAAGGAAGGTGCATGCATTATTATGAATTATTAGGGTGATTAGGGATCTCTAAAGTGATTCATTAATCTTCATGTTTCATTCATGCATATCATTATAGCACATTAGAATAGGGTTTCATTGCATTTAAAATTTACTAATCTTAGATACACTTAAGGTTAAGATTTATGTTCACATTTACATTTAAGATCCACTATTTCTATCAAGGTTTAATGAACTAGGGGTTTGACTGAGGAAAACCACCCATAAGAAAATCAATGCTATATTATGTTTTGCTAGTCTTTTTATAAGGTTTAGATTCTGAAATCAAATTAGGAAGAAAGAGTAGAGATTGAAGGGTAGATATGGACCTTGAATTTCTGAAAAAGTAGAAGGAGACTAATACGCCACAAGTGGTGTATGATTCCTAGTACATCTAATTTTCTAGATTTTTGAAGATATTGAGTCTATTGTGCCAGATTCTTATTTTATTTTGGAAACCCTAGACTGGGAAAAATATGCTCATCTTGGCATACAAGTCCTAATGTTCCCTAAATTATGCATTTTTGGAGCTTTAGAGCTTATTCTCAGCATATTCAGATCCCTAGGTGCATCATTTTGATTTCTTAATCTTTTATTTTATTTTGCATTCATTTCTAGGTTATTTGTTGAATTTTCCACATCATTAAGTTTTATAATTAGGTCTTGCATGTCATTTGTCTTTCCAAGCTCGAGCTTGCTGGTGAACCCCTTTTAGTCTTTAATCATACCCTAGGACAATCTTTAGTAGATCTCTTTCCTTCATTCCATCCTTAGATTGAGATCTCTAGGGTTTCCTTGAGTGAAACGAGAGTGTGAAATAAGAACCCCATCATTGTGCTTCATCACCTCAAAGATAGAAGGTGCCCTATTTTTTTTGTTTCAAATGAATTTTTTTTTGCCATTGTTATCTATATTTTCACTAAAAATGATTAATTGTATAAATGAATAATTACACAAAGTTCATTCTTAGTAACTGTGGATACTAAAATCTGCAAAATGTTGCTTATAACATTGACATAAGGTTAGCATTGTTAGAAAATCACAACATCCCTATGAGATAATGAATCATGTTTAACATGCAAAATAAAACTCTAAAAGACCAAATTAGAAAACTTGAAAGAATATTCAAACAATATCCATATCTATCCCATAGTGGGAGTGGTGCCTTTTGAAATGTGGAAAGAAAAGCCCTTTCCCACCCCCTTGATAAGAAAAAGCTGCCAAATGATAGATGATGAAGAGCAAGATTGATTCTCAAATGAAGAGAGCAACCTTGCCTCAAGATGTGTTGTAGTCAAATTGTGTTGTAATGAGTAAGATTAGTTCTCTCATGTGGAGAGTAACCTTGCCTAAAGATGTGTTGTGTTGTTTGAAGGAGAGAAGCCTTCAACTTATAGTTGAACTTGAAGAGAGGAGAGGCCAAATTGATGAATGTGGGATCATTCATGGGCCAATGACAAGATGCCACTTGTCAAGGTGTGAGAGGGTAAGGAATTTGCATGAAATGACATGAAAGGTGCATTAAATGCCAAGTTTGACTTGTGCAAGAGACATGTGTAAGAGCATTTAATGCTTTGTTGGAAGGGACAAATCGTTTGGAGGGAAGATTCAAATTGGAAGAATATTCCGTCTTGATGCCCTTTTGAAAGTAATTAGAAGAATTGATAAATCAAATAATTGATTTATTGGTGCAAGTGGGTGGGTTAGTTGAGAGTTTAGATTTGACTCTAGTTGAGTCAAAAGATAGAGAATGGTAATTATGATTTGAAGTTAATTAATTTAGATTAATTGACTTGGGGGTTTTAGGGATTTGATATTTGATTTAAATCAGTTTGATTTATCAAATCAAATAAGAAGAACTTAGGACTTAATGAAATAATTTGATTTATTTAAATAAGTCTGATGAACCTTAGGGATTTAATCAATAAAATATTTTAATTGATTAATAGAAGAAATGAATGTTAATTAGAGCGGAATGCATGATGCATGATGTTAGTTTTGCATGTCTAAATTTTGCCCCTTTTTGAAGCAATGTACTCGTTGCATTGGTTCAAAGAATGATGTCGTAGACATCGAAATTAAAAAAATCTTTTGTTTTTTCTGATGCCCTAGTGAAATAAGTATATTAGTGCATTGCCCCTCGAGAGATTGAGCGAAAAGATCCGATTTGAGGTGGATCTCATGACAAAGAGGTTCAAAATGGATGTATGGATGATAATGATGATGGAAACAAAATGTTTGGAAGATGCTTAGAACAACAAATTTATATTATCCTAAACAACTTAAATGATTATGAAAATGAGATGACGTGATTATGCATAAGATGGATATGGAATGATTATGCAAGATAAGAGTGTGGATGTAGGATGGATGCATTGTTAGCATGAAAGAGGATGACACACGTAGGTGCAATGCATCAAGGTATTAAGAACCAGGATGGCATTGCATCTAGTGTGATGGAATTTGACTCGAGAATCAGATAGAAGTGCTCTTGTTCACACTTGACATATGGAAACCTTGCTAGGACAGACCCAACAAAGGAAGTACTCACCAAGTTATTTTACAAGAACATCCAACAAGCATAACAGATAAAAAGATAATGATCATTGTCCCATTCCTTTCTGTCATTTTTTTTAGGCATCATTGAGAGGTCCTTGGAATGAGTGCAAAATAATATAAGTCTAAACAAGACCAAGATAAAGTAAACAAACAATCTAATGTTCTTCATACCGCTAGCCAAGACTAACTACTATGGGGTACCTAATGCTTATGTCCATCGTAGGAAAGCTTCATCCTAGGACATGTAGTGATCAGGGTTTTGATGGGATTGATTTTGGGTGATAATCTATTGATACTCCGAGTTGACCAACTTGCTGACTCACTGATCTAGACTTGAGACTTTGATGATTAGGTTCAAACTTTTGGAACTACTAGACTTGCTTCTGATTGCTTCATCAAAGGATGAAGGCGATGATTGATTTATTATGAACGATGACAATCATGGGTGAAAGCGAGATCATGGGTGCACCATTTTGGTTTTTTCAAATGTTTTGAGGCTGTTTTTGGAATTTTGAGATGTTTTACAAATGTTTTTGGTATTTTTGAGATTTATGAATGTTTTTGGATTTTGTGTCTCGGGGGACGATCAAGGATGGCCTTGCCTACGTTTAATCTCAGAGACGGCGTAGTTCGGATGCCAAATAACTTCACTGTTGATGGGATAGATGGGCAAACGGATTGCCATAGCGACGGACGCTTAAAATCCTAAAATGTGAAAAAGATGGACAAACAAATGCCTCTATGACAGATGCCTAACTAGATGGGCAGACGGATGTCATTGCGATAGATGCCTAAAATCCTAAAATGTAAACTAGATGGAAAAACAGGTGCCCCTGCGACAGATGCCTAACTAGATGGGCAGACGGATGTCATTGCGATGGGCACCTAAGGACTGACCCTAACTGTCTCGAGGGATGATCAAAGATCAACTTTTCCTATGTTCAAGCTTAGAGATGATGTAGTTCAATAAGATGACTCTAATTTTGATATGTTTTTGGATTTTTGAATGATTTGGATGTTTTTGGATTTTTTATTTTTCTGATGTTTTTGAATTTTCGCATGATTTTGACAATTTGGATATGGATACGTGAGGATATCAGTGCTCTGTTTTGAGATTTTGTTGAAAACCAAGCTTAATGTTGATCAATTGGATTGATGAATTTATAGTTTGACTAAGTGTGTTAAGTCAAAAAAAGTGATAATGCACTTGTAAACTCTAGGATGTTGTGTTATCCTAGAATAAACTCGTACAAAAAGAATAATTTGGCTAGGTGTGTTAAGCCAAACAAGGTGATTATGGATTTGATAATTTGGCTAAGTGTGTTAAGCCAAACAAGATGATAATAAACTTGTAAACCCAAGGAAGTTGTGTTATCCTGGAGTAAGCTCGTGCACAAGATGATAGTTTGACTAAGTGTGTTAAGTCAAAAACGGTGATGATTGATTCGATTCGATTGATCAAGATTGATGAAGTTTGATTTGGAACAAAATTGTTTTGATGATTTTATGTGGCACTGACATGTGCATTAGATGCGATTGATATTGATTATTGGATTGATGTTCGATAAAAGATAGAGCGTGATAAGGAATGTTTCTTGTCAAAATATGCCATGGCCTAGTGATTTGGATTTTTTGGTTCACAAGTTCTTCGACTAATTTGATTTTGTGTTTGCCAATGTTCAGATCACCACATAAGTTGGAGGATATAGATCAAGATTTATTCTCGAAACAAGATGTAAATATTTTCCCCCAGTGACTAGCAATGTTTGAATGGCCATGGGTGGATTCTTGGATATGAATTATCTTGCGATAAGATAAGGGTGTTCAAATAGAGGATTCTCGTTCAGATAATGCTTCAAGGCTCAGATAATGTATTGGATAGGATGGGATCAATGAAAATGATCCATGTCAAGATGTTTACCATAAGCAAGTATAAAGTATGCACCAAAATTTCATCATGATCAAGGTAACTTGGACCTTGGATGTAGATGGATAAAAATGGATTGGATAAATAGTTCATGGATGAATGAATGATATGGCTCAAATTATGGCTCTATTACGGATGCGATAAGATGCTTTCTCCTGAACTGGCACACGTAGATGCTCGATTCTACACATGATGCCTATTTGCCAGGTTTTCATCATCGTACCTGTCCAAATCGCCACCGAAATGGTTTTCACTATAGGATGATTTTTTTTCTTTACTATTTTCAATCCTTTTTTTGATTTTTTATATTTTTTGATTTTTTTGTTGTCACCAAGATGCCTGTTTGCCAGGTTTTCATCAAGGTGACCATTTTTTCAAGACATTTTTCTTATTCTTTTGTATTTTCTGAGAGATTTTAAGCTGATGTTGAACCACCTAGTGGTGCTGATGTTGATGTTTTTGTCATAACGTGCCATCGGTAGCCTACTTGAAGAAATTGTTTTGACAAGAAACGTGCACTTGAAAGCAACTTTGGAGAAATCTGTTTTGCTTTGTAGAAGGCGGAGTTAACTCTGTCTTTGTGTGCATATCGTGATAGAGTGCCTTCAGAATCCTTATCATGAAGGGTCATTTCCAACACATGGTCAATGAAATAATTGGATATTATGTGTGGAGGCATGGATGGAGTGTGTTTAGGAGTAAAAGATCGATTGGTTGATAGTTTGGAACCTTTGACTCTCCAAACTTGGGTAGATGAGCAATGATGGGTGGCAGAAATGTGCATGGAAGTAGGACCAACTATGCGATACACTTTGTATGTCGCTTGAGAAGCATGTTTTTTCCTTTGTGGACATATTTGATAGATACTTTTCCCTTTTTGGTTTTGCCCCATAGTTTCTTTGAGTAATGGAGTTTGATAGGGATTTGTATTCTTTGGTATCCACTTGTATTTGATTTGTCCTCCATGCTTCTTAGCTTCTTTTTCTTTGATAACGTTCTTCATGCTTCGATTCAAGTCTTTCTTTTGTTGTTGGTCCCAATTTGTGGATGGGGTGATGGGTGGATGGAGATTCGTGACACAGCGGGTCGTAGTATTGGCATTGGTTTCATCATAATGATTCTTTGTGCTCCCTATGTCGATGTTTGCTCGAGACAAAGTTGCCCCCAGTTTTATAGATGTATCCCTGATATGTTTATATCCGTTGATTGTCGAATAACCAAGGCCCTGACATTTAAGAATTCCAACAATCTGCACTGGTTCTAGGATACCATGTTCATGTAGGCCTAATCCTCTACCTTGATAATTCATCTGTTGAAACATTCTATTTGCAAAAAGATATGATTTTCCTTGGAAACAATGTGCTAATCTTTCTCTGCTCTGTGGTAGATCTTCAAAAGTGATAATTTCTTTATTCATGAGATAACTTTCTCTAAGAAAGGTAAGCGATGCAACTTTATAAGTGATAGGATCCTCCACATGTAGGATGAATGCCTGATTGATATCTTTGTCTTGACCTTGTGAGATATCATATTGTATTGCTTCTTCAAGAAGTGTTGATGATTTAGTGTCCTCATAAAACTCTTCCTCATGATTCAGTTCATAGGATGTTGTTTTTGATTCATGATTTATGTAAAAACCTTATTCATGATTTGCTTCTGATAGGTGTCCAAAGGACGTTTCTGATTTACAGCTTCTGTAGAAGCCTTCTTCATGATTTGCTTTTGATATGTCTCCAAATTTTTTTATATTTTGATCATGTGTACAATTGTTAAGAGTAGGAGACTCTTGTTCCTTGGTAATGATGTCAATAGTATGAGACTCTTGTTTTGAATGAAGATCATTTACGTGTCCATCCAATGAAAGCATCTCATGGGTAGATGGGGCAATATGTGCTATATGGATATGATCATCATTTGCCACATCTTGTATAGATAAAAGAGTGCCCATTAGATCATTGTAGTATATTGGAGATACAAATTCTCGATCTTGAGTGATTTAAGAACTATTTTCAACATGCTTTGGATCATGTTCTTGACATGGGTCGATTTCAAAGGTTGGATTTATTACAAGGAGTTCTTGGACATCGTTCTTAGGCATGGAAAGTGGCTCAATATACTTTTGATCCTTGAGGATTCCTTCACTATTCGTAATCATGAGGTCAAGGGATGTCAATATGTCATTTGAAGGGCCATTGCTAGACCTTGATGGAAGATTTTGATCATGCTTTGGAATACGTTCTTCAGATATGTCCTCTAACTCATAAGGTGATGTAGAGACATTTTGATATGGTCATTGGTCGAGGGATCTTGGTTTATGTCAATAGGATCAAATAACATCAACAATCCTTGAAATAGATCTTTGTAGGAGGGGTCTTGATTATGACTAAAAAATAGCTCATGATGTATGGTGAGTTGATCATCAGATGGGGTAGAAAAATATTCAATGTGCTCATTCATAGACTGATTTTGATCATTGTCCTTAGCCTTTATGGTGGAGAGATTTTCAATGTCTTCAACCATAAGACCAAGTGATGTTGACATTTCTTGAATTGGATCATTGTTGGGCATTGTTGGTGGAATTTGATCATGATTGAAAAGTAGCTCTTGGTGTATGTTGATTTGATCATTGAATGAGATTGAAACATCTTCAATGTTGTTATTGATGGATAGATGTTGATCATTATTTTGAACAATTGCGGTGGGAATCTATTACATGTTTTTTTGCGCGAGTAATTCTTGCATTTGCTGTTGAGCCAACAATGCTTGTTGTTGGTTGTATTGATGTTGTAATTGGCAGTCTTGCAAGGCTTTTTGATACGCTTCTTGTTGTGCTTGTAATTGAGCTTGGTATTGTGCTTGTGCTTGTGCTTGCTGAGCTTGGAATTGCGCTTGTACTTGAGCATGTGCTTTTTGGATTGCTTCTGCCATTTGAACAGCATGTGCAACTTGTACAGCTTGTGCGGCTTGTTGTTTTTGGAGCACCTTTTTGTGGGAAGCTTCTTGAGCAGCTTACAACATGATGGAGAATGAATTTTTCATTTTGTATTTTGGCATTGGTGGTGCCACCAGTTATTTTGATACTGATGGAAAAATGGGATGATTTGGTATGATATTTTGATTTGGCATTATAGGTTGACTTTGAACATTGTTGTTGTTGAGAATCATATTGCCTTGATTTAGGTAACTTTGATTTTGCATGGTGTTACCTTCACTTGGATTAATACCTAGAGTCGTCAACATATTGCTTGGATTTTGAACAACATTAATGGGATATGCAAACATGTCTACACCAAAGTTTACCAAGTGTGGATTTGAAATGATCATATTTGGTAAAGTTGTACTTGGTATATATGGATTTGGTGGGATAATGTTGTTTGGAAAACTATGCATTGAGCGTTTGGTTGATAGATTTGCATATTTGGACTTGGATTTAAATCTATCATTGGAAAAGGTGTTCCAAACTTTGGATTGGGCATACTCACATTCATATCATCTAAGTTTGGAGGAGATAATGATGCCATGTCTAAATGCGAGTTTTGATAATCAATTGGAATTGTGAGACTTGGATAGTTTGGTTGACTCAAATTTCTCATGATGGATGGATCAAGTTTATATTCCATGTCCCTCTTATATTGAGATCGAGTTTGAACCATAAAATGAACTTCAATTTTCAAGAATGTAAGAGATAAACCTCTAATCCTTTAGATTGGTCTAAACCTTAGGTTCAAAGAAGCGAAGAACAAGGATAATTGAAGGATCAAAGCAATGACGAGGATGAGATAAACGAAAGATGAGTGATACAGATGAATGGAACTCTCAAAGAAACTTTGAAAGGAATGCTAAACCTTATAGGACTTTGATTAATTGTGATTGGATTGATGGTTTGACTAGTTTTGTTAATTCAAACAAAATGTGATAAATGCCCTTCTAAAACCCTAGGAAGTTGTGTTATCCTAGAGTGAACTCCTACAATATGGTAGTTTGACTAAGTGTGTCAAGTCAAACAAGGTGATGATTTGATAATTTGGCTAGGTGTGTTAAGTCAAACAAGATGAACTCGTAAACCCTAGGAAATTGTATTATCCAAGAGAGAACTTGTGTATAAGATGATGGTTTGAGTAGGTGTGTTAAGTCAAACTAAGTGGTTTTTATTTCGCCTAAAAGTTTAGCATAAAATATGTTTACAAAGTTTCCAAGAGCTATTGGTGAGGTGATTTTTGACTGATTTTGATGGTTGAAAGATGGCTGAAAGTGATATAAATTGATCCTAGACTTGACCTAGAATAACACTTCTTCTTACAAGACCTTGGTGTTGAAGAACATGCTATATTTCCTATGGGAGGAAAGAAAACCTTTCAAAAAGTTCAGGATTATTTCTTGAAGCTTTTCACGAGCTTTCAAACTAAGCTTCTTGAACTTTGGTTTTGGGATTTTGATCTTGTGAGAAATCTTGTTAGAAAACACATGTGTAATCCAATTTGTCTTTTATCTTGTCTTATTGAATTCCTTTTACCAAAATCACTTGCTTGATTATGTTTTCAAACTGCATGTCTAATGTCCTGCTTTCTTCTTCATCCCATAAGGTCCATTATGTGGAAATCAAGGAAAATAGGGCAAAAGTCTCCTATGTTTAACCTTATTGAAAACAAATGATGATAGAATTCAAGCACTTAGAAACCTCTAAGGATATGATCCCTAGGGAAAGCAAGAGTGCTTCAATTTGTCAAAGGTATTTGTTTCCTAAAAGGGGTTTGAAATTTTAGGCTCTTGTGAATGTTTGTTTTTCAATCGTTTTGAGAACCAAGCAATGTATCTTTTACTTCCAAACACTTTTTACAACCCTCGGATGATGAGGCAATATCTTGTTGGATTCCCACTTGGACGAATCCAACTATGCATATCTTGTGTGAATGGCTAAATGCATGACCACATTGGCTCCCCTCCACGACACTCACTTATTCGGGTCAGCCAAACATTAGTACCCATAAATCTCCCATAGCATACTTTCCATTTCCACAACAAGACCGCATGTATAATGTGGGACGGCTTCAAAGGACATGACCTTTTGCACCAACAAGATAGACAAGGTTTTGGATTTTTTCTAAACAATGGGTTCTAATGTGGGCATTCCGTTCACGGGGGATTATCCAACATCGGCGAGAGTCCATTGTTGTCCATCTCGTCGGAATAATCCTCGTGATTCTTGAAATTTCCTCAATAATCCACACTTATATACCGGTTGGAAGTCGCTTGGCTTTAGCATGTTCCCGATTTGGTCATTCCCTTGGGTGAGTACTTTTTCCCACAAGGCAGGCCCTTTAAGATAAACAAAAGCGAGTAAACATATTCGTAGTTCGATCAACCTTCATTTAGAAACAAAGGGAGAACACTCGCAATAAGTTTACTCACACTCGCAAAGTGTTTTGTTCAATTTTAAAATGTCCAAATTGAAGTGTGGAGGCAATATTTATGACAACTTAAAATCACCAAAATGCTTTTGATTCTCAAGATCGCTGTGAAGCGCGAGAGAAGCGCATACGCATTCTAAATGATGTTAGTTTGTGAAAAAGATTGCAAAACATGGAAACACTTGTTCATTTTAAGTCCCAAAAGCAGTGATGAGTTTGTTTTAAAAGCACCAATTGAAATGTGAACTTTGCCTTGTTCAATTTTAAGTCCAAATTGAAATCTAGTAAATGTCTAAGGTTATTTTTTAACCAACTTTGAAAAGATCAAATCAAGTGGTTAATTTTAAACCCAAAAGGAAATGTGAGTTGGTTTAAAACATAAAAGAAAGGGTAGTGAATTGAAGCTCTCGGATTTAAAATAAGCATTAAAAAATGCTTTTTCCATGTCTTGATTTCAAAAAATATCTCCAACTCCACTCCATTCGCCTTCATTTTCATTTGATGGCAACCTTGTTCCTTTGTTCAATTCAAGTACTTGTCTTCAAATATCCACCTTGATTTCATCCTGTAAACAATATAAAGTTATCATAATTGAAATATTATATGTGAGGGAATAATAAAACACCCAACATTATCACACTATGAAAATTTATGCCTATTATGTCAAGTATCTGCAAATGAATGCACTTGCCTATATTGACAGTCCTCAAGGAGCAGTGTTTATTACATTCAGAGAAGTACTTGGAGGTCAGCAGTGACATCCCCCAAGATGTCAGTTTACGCATTCACCAAAGGAACTATGACATCCTTCTAAAATATGTTAGGCCTATTCGTCTGGGTGCATTTAGTTTGATATTACTCGCTATATAGTCTAAGGCAGTCCTAAGGCGTGAGAATAACACAGAAAATAACAAAAGCAAGTGTTAAATTCAATGCACAATGAGAATACAAAGTAGTTTCCAGGTCGGGCTGTGTGGAGCGGCATCGAAGATTCCTCATGATTTCCTCGAGTAGTAAAAAAAGAACACCATTGTAGCATTTTAGTCGAGCAGTAAATGAAATGTGGAATCATAGACAAACCACATGAACTATTGAACAGAGCGCCTAAAGGAAAATGAGGTTTCTGTGTTAAATATAGTAGAAGGACATCAATGACTCCGCTACAAATCCATGCAACTAGAAACAGAAAACCAGAATTATACTGAAAGAAACTCGATTGAGAGACTTATCAATCAAACATAACATGATGTAGTGTTATAAAAAGGACATTGTTTTGTTTTTCTCTGTGTATCAACATCCATAGACTACAAATGAAAATGTTTGACTCTAAAGCAACCTTAGAGACTATGCGCATAGACAAAATAGTTAGTGGATGGCCTTCTACTTCAAACACACTGACCTTCACAACTGTAAGAAATATCACAGAGAATAAAGCTATATAAATGAAACCGAATGCAGTTTGTTACTTCAGGAAAAATGTCATTCAAGGCTGGACTCATGGCAAGAATGATATATGATGGGCGAGAATATGGTGACCGGCTTCATTCTTAGCACAGATTTTAGCACCGATTTATGGAGAGTCCAGCTTGACAATAGCATTTGATGATGTTTTTTTTTTCTTTTCTCTAACTAGATTACAACATCACTATGCGAGAAAGATTAACAAACATCAAAATTAGAGCTGCAGTTAGTTTGCACCATTAAAGACAATTGAACATGCTAGAACTGAACTCAGCTATCTTTGTAATAATTACGAAGGCCACACTTGTTTCATTTAACTAAAATAATTTGATGTTTGCAATTTTTTAATATAGGCTCCCCTTTCAGAAAATGGGATTAATTAGGCTTTTAAATGTATAATTGGGTGAATTAGAGGCTTAATTAATTCCAATTTAATTAAGGGACCCAAACATAGTGTGAAAATGTAAAGGTG
Organism: Sequoiadendron giganteum; assembly: GCA_007115665.2. Lineage (NCBI taxonomy): Eukaryota > Viridiplantae > Streptophyta > Pinopsida > Cupressales > Cupressaceae > Sequoiadendron > Sequoiadendron giganteum. The sequence continues at coordinate 473,617,704 of CM021101.1, read as the reverse complement.
TACATTTTATAGTACACCACTTATTTATGGCAATCCTCTAATTATATTATCCTTATAAGGTAACAGTCATCATTTTTTAAGTATCACAAACCTACTTTTGACATACCCCATGTCAAATTTTCATGACTATTATTGTGGATCATCATGATATAAGTGTATGCCCCCTATTAATAGCAGATGATTATATTGTGTTCTTTCAATGCTATCTTCACTATATGCTTTTGGAACTTCATATTGATTATCCTTTCATATCAAAACTATCTTAGCCTTGCAATATCTTATCTTCTAATGCTATTGAGTCCCTTAAATATTACTATACAATTATTTCATAGGTTATCGTCACTGCCACTTTGAGATAATCTCAATAGGACTATGAATTATATGGATATCCTTAACTTTAAAATTTTATCCAAAACCCTAACCTAAGTCTTAGCTATTGGTTTGGATTATTAGTTTTGTTTATGGATGCCATTTTTCTTATTTTGTGAGCTATTGACTTTTTATAATGGTTGTCCATTATTTCATGGTGATCCTCCATTCTTCATGCATGAGACTCTAACATCATAGGTCTATCTTTTATCCATAAATATCATGCTTCTTATAATCATCTGTCACATTGACCCTTCTTGTGGGTTTTGATCTAAATTTATACATTTGCAACTTTATAATAGAATCAACAACCTTTGAATGCAAACAAGATGCAGAATCCACAGGCCTTCATGAAACCCTTATTGATTGTCATCTTCATTGTAAAGACAATCATTCTACCTTGGTACTTGGGTACTTTAAAAACCTCATTCTAGAGCGACTACCCCTATGAGTTGTAAGACCTATTGACTGTAACCAACCTAATTTTTCCTTTGTTTCATTTATATCAGATGTGAGGGTTTCATCAATGATTCTATCATTTTGTATGCATCGTATTCCTTAAAACTCTCAACCTTGTTTCTACATATACCTTCTACATGCACATCTTAAAATGAAAGCTATAGGCAATTCATTTTATAGTGAAAATAAAAAATAGAGGGTAGATATATAACAAACTTGCTCTTTATTGTCATAATGATTTTCACAACCTGAAGTCATTGTCATGTATAAGAAATCCACGTTACTCAACATAAATATCTCTTGAAATAGCTCTGGCTACCATGCAAAACTCTTAAATGGCCTAAATTCCTAGGAGCTCAACTTCTACATGAAATCTAAATACAACCAAAGCTTTCCATCCCTTTACATGCACATTAAACCTTCTTTTTTCCCTTTCAACATGGGAAAGATATATTTGAGATACATTTTAGTGAAATCCTTTTTTGACATAAGTTTCATATAAGAACACAACAACACTCATGCATCATTTAAGAATAAAAGACTCGAGAAAAGAATTAACTAAACCCAACCTTTAATAATGCCAAAAACCTTAACGTTTGCATCATACTGTAGTTTGATGTTTTATATAATCAATTCAATTTACACACCGACCCCTAAAATCAAAGTTATGTACCACGTACCATATCCTCCTTTTTGACTATTTGTCTTGTAGAAATTTATTATTTGTATGGTATGACCTCCAGCAAGAAAAGCAAAAGGGATTCGAATATTGCTGTTTGAGCCACAAAAGATACCATCTTGATTCGAATACTGAGCCAGCTTTTAGTATACCACAATTTTTTCCACTCAGCAACCAACTCTTTTTCCCTACCTATGACGTATTAGTATCAGCTAAAAATTTTCTCAACTCATTCTTTCGGTATATGGGTCTTTATTTCTTTGCAAGTAATACCCAAGAAGGAATGCAAACTCCTCAAGTTTGAAGGAAAGGCTTGAGAATACATCTTAAGTGGTGGTTTGAAAATGAAAAGAACGGTGAAAGCTTGTACATTTCTGGATTAAGTTAAACATCAGGAAGATAAAAAACAGACCAGCTGATTAATAGATGAGAGGAGGGGTGACTCTGTTAAGAAATATCATTAGTGCTTCACATTGTGGTAGTAATTACTGCGTGTAAATGTAATATTTATAATATTACATTAGTGTGAAGATGTACATGAGTCGTTATAAACAACTTATATATTAAAATTAGCATATAATTAGCATAACAATATGATTAAGATATTGTCATTATAATAGACTGGAAGATATTTCAGTTGAGCTAATATCCTAGAATATAGGAGACATCCTCTTATATATATGGAATGGAAAGAAGAGAAGCACGTGTATTATTTTACGTTGAATTATTTGCAGCTTCATTATCAGATTTTCTCTGATACTCAAGATTAAAAGTGAAAGGGTTTATTGTCCATGGCAATGAAGTTTGGAGTTGGGGTTGCAGTACTTGTATTCACCATTTTCAGCTCTTTACTGATTGCTGAATTCTCAAGTTGTGCAGGTAAATGATCTGCCATTCCCTAAAACAAAAAGTTTCATCCATAGATATATATAGATGGTTCTACTTTTGAATTGTATCAATAATTTGAATATGTTGATGTACTGGTGCCAAGAACAGGTAGACAGTGTTTGAAGTCTGATCTGCACTCTGATGCAAAATCCAAGGTATATATACAGTGACTGTAAAATTCTTAGTCGATCCAGTTAAACATAATGAATTTAAGATGATATAAGTTGTATTGTTGCAGGAGGGTAGTCGTGCATTAGCAAGCATATCCCATGGCAATGCTGAAAATGAAGGTATGAGTAGAAAATCAACGGAGGAGTTTGAGACACAGGATTATGGTTCAGTTGATCCTTCTCCTTCTTTAGAAAAACCCCCACACAAACCGATTAATAGTCGGTGATGGCTGAGCACTTGAAGAGGAAGAGCAGGATGGTATCTTAATGTTTTTTACTATATAATAGCATGAAGATTATATAAAACTTCTGCTCATAAATAATGATGTCCACAGCATTTATTGTCTACAGTATTTTATGAAAATTGAAGGACTGCCTCAAATATCTTTGGGTTTAATTTTTAGGCGACGTCTAAGAATTTTGATTTTGTATTTCTGCTAGTTTAGTTATAAGATAATTTCTGGTTTAAATGCATGTTGTTTTATAATATGCTAATCTGTTATATAAAAAAATGTAAATATTTATATAATTAAATTATTTTTATAAAAATAAAAATAAAATTGAGAGACTAAAACTGTTGAGAAGAAAACAACCACTGTAATGTATATACTGATAAAATTGCACAATTTTCTTATTAGAAATATTGTATGGGATGGTATATGCACCTTCTGAGCTCCATGGAATGCACTCCATGCTTTTTGAATCGAATCTTCACCTTAGATTGTTTGGGTTCCATAGTGTAATGACTAATTGCAGGTGTTTGGAGTTTCGTGAACTTGTTCTGTAATAGTTCTTATTCGTTCATTGTATATGGCTTGATATTCGTGACATGAGTACCAAAAACTCAATATTGTAGAATTTTCTTTTCTTTTGAAGCTATCTTGAGGTGTATCTTTGTGTTTAGTTATCTTTGTGTTTAGTTTTTTTTAATAGAGTGTTTGTATTTGTTGATAGATTTTATATTTTTATATTTTTTATTTCATTGTTAAACATTTAAATTGAATTTACAAGAATTTATTTCTAAAAATAGGAGTTAGTTAGTAAAATACGTAATTAGTGATTGTTTATAGAGTATTAAAGTAAGATTTTGATATATTTTAAATAAGATTGTGAATGATATAAAAAGTATATTGGATAGTTATTGTAAGGTCTACTATTCTTTTAATGCTTGTGATTAGTAACTCTTAAAATTCTATCGAACTAAATAATATTTTACATGTTTTTAATCATTTGATTTGTAGATTTCATGTGAATAATGTTTGTCAACTATGTGTTTAATTAACTATTCATTAATGTTAGTTTGATTTAATGAAAAATAAATAATAATTTAACTTAGTGTGTAATTATAAAATTATTAACAAATAATATTTTTTTAACTCAATTTTATAAGTACTGATTTAATCTGAATGAACTATGATTATATGTTATGTTAATCTTAATTTTCATATTTTTCTTATAAAATAGATTTAAAACTACCTACACATATTCAATTAAATAAAAACATAAATGACAAAGGAAATGTTGACTAAATGGTGAGATTTAATCACACTAATTCAAAAGATTGATTTATCTCTATGCTTGTAACACATGATGTTTAATCTAAATTATAATTTTAAGGTATGTGGACTTAATTAAACTATTGATAGGAAAATAAAATAATTATATTTCCTTTTCTTTGGCTTTATATAATATATCAATAGCATGGATGCACACTCCCATACAAGGGCATCCTAAGGGTATTATAGAGAATCTTCATTATGTTTGAAAAGATAAGGATATGAGGTAAATCATGTTTTTGATAGACAGTTGACAACCTATTATGAATACAAGTAATTGTGTTTCACTCAATGTTGAGCGAAATTAAGTGTTGTTGTTTCAATGGTAGTGTTGTGTGCAAATGATTGATCTTCTTACAAAATGGGATAATTTAGAAGATTATGGTCCAATGATTTAATGAACCAATTCTTACAATTTAACAAAGATGCATAGTTATAATTTATATGATTTCCAAAAGGTTATTTTCAATTTCTGTCAGAGGAAAGATATTTTGGAAGCTTATGCATGGACTATTAGGAGACTATTGGACCACATGAAGATTACCCACCATTGAAACTCATAAGTTTTTAATTGTAGGTTGGCAACATGTTTCATGTGGTTTGGAGCTTAGAGAAATATTGAAGCCAACATGGATTATTTGAGAAGATGGAGAAAGGTATAAATATGAGATTTCAAGACAATTGGAATTAAGAAAATACATTTAAGGATACTAGTGAGTTGCAATAGGGAAACCACAAGGAAGAAATGACTAAGAGGAGAGTGAACTATCAAGGAGTATGTTGTGGAGCACAAGTAGGAGAGTGGGTCGTGTAAGGATCATGCTGTGTCATATGGTAGCCCATGTGGAAAATTTGGAAGTGGCTATTTATTTTTGTATGTGAGGAAATCCATTGTGGAAAATTATAGCTTACTTTGTGAAATTAATAAAAAAATTGTGATCTTTTGGTGGTTGGGTTTTTCCCTTTGTAGTATAGAAAATTGTAATCTTTTTATGTGATAGTACAATTTCACACTTAACTTGGACCTATTTTAGTAACCTCAATTTTATGCATTTTATCCTTCATAAATAGGCCCCTAAACCCCTTTGTTATGCATCCCAAGGCCTATTTTATTTTTTCTATGAAATTACAACATACATTGAATAAATGCGTCTAATTAATGTAACACCTTGAAATTCAATAATCCTGAATTTTTAGGCTAGGACCCATTCATCCCTGGGTGAATGGGATCCCTTCAAGATGCTAATTAAAATTTTAAACATGTTTTTGGTGGTATTTTAAAGTCATAGGTTCAAGTTTCAAATTTTGTCTTTCGAGATTTAATAATCAGGAAATTAGAAAGGAAGCCTATAAAGCCTAGTCTTTTAACCATTTTGCGCTAGGTTGAGAAAGAGATTAATGAGATATTCAGAAGATTTGTATTGAAGGTCAAGGAGAACATTCATGCAAGACAATTTGAAGTCTTGGAGTATCATTTCAATTGTTTGTTAAGGTCTTCAAGCTCATTTTGTGGAGATTGATCAAGCATTGTTCATGATTGAAGGTTGATACCTATGGTTGATCATTATGGATTCTAGGTTTTGGGACATGCAACTATCCATTTCCCTTGATCTAATGAATTGTTTCCTAGTAATCCCATATTTAATCTTCATTCTACTATACACCTAAAGTAAGGTATAATCAGATTCTTGATCTATTAGGGGACTTGAAGATTATATAAAACTTATTCTCATAATTAATGATCTCCACAACATTTATTGTCTATAGTATTTTATGAAAACTGAAGGACTGCCTCAAATATCTTCAAGTTTAGTTTTTAGGTGATTTTGATTAATTGAATTTTATATTTTAAATAATTTAGTTAAAAGATATTTTTTTATTTTTTTGTAATATTCTAATCTATTATATAAAAACTTAAATATTAATTTTTATATAATTAAATTATTTCTATAAAAATAAAAATAAAATTGAGAGTCTAAAACTACAAAGCAGAAAGCACCCACTATGATATATATATATATATATACTAATAAAAGTAATAAAAAATTAAAATGTTTGGGTTCCATGGTGTAATGATAATTTGCAAGTGTTCAAAGATTCTTGAACTTGTTCCACAATAGTTCTTATTCATTCACTAAATATGGTTTTATATTAGTGACATGAGTACAAACAACTCAATGTTGTAGAATTTTTTTTTTCTTTTGAATTTATCTTGAGGTGTATCTATGTGTTTAGTTTTTGAATACTGTTTCTACATTTGTTGAGAGAATTAATATCTTTTTTTTCATTGTTAAACATTTAAATTGAATTTACAAGATTCTTTTTAATAATTCAAGTGATTAAATGTTTTATGTGTAGTTTATCAAGTAGAATATGTAATTGGTGATTTTGTAGAGTATTTTTTTAAAATGGTTCAATGATTTAATGAAAAAATTCTTACAATTTAACAAAGATGCTTCTAGTTATAATTTGTATGATTTACAAAAGGCTATTTTTGTTTTGTGTCAAAGGAAAGATATTTTGGAAGGTTGTGTATCGATTTCTAAGAGGACGTCGATGGGCCACATGGAGATTACCCACCATTTGGATTCATAAGTTTGAATTGCAGGTTAGCAACATGTTTCATGTCATTTGGGGCTTAGAGAGAAATTGAAGCCAACATGGATTATTTAAGAAGATGGATAAAGGTATAATCAAGAGATTTCAAGAAAATTGGAATAAATAAAATAAGTAAATAAGGATAGTAGTGGAGTTTCAATAAAGAAACCACAAGGGAAGAAGGACTAAGAGGACCTACTGAGACATCAAGGAGTTTGATGTGGAGTACAAGTAGGAGAGTGGGCCATGTAAGGATATTTTCATATGGTATCCTATGTGGAAGTGGTTATTTTATTCTTCATGTGACGAAAAATATTATGAAAAATCATAGCTTAGTTAATGAAATTAATAAAAAATAAAGATCTTTTGCTGGCTTGGTTTTTCCCTTGCTAATGGTTTACCCAAGGTAAACTTGGTGTTATTTGTATTTTTATGTTTACTTTTGTACATTTAACTATTTAGGTTAAATGATTGAACAATCCTTCTTGGGACTCTTTGGCCATAATGACATCAAATGGTATTAGAGAATTTTTGATCTAGTATTTGCATTAATGTGGACATGACCACACCTTATTGATCTAGTTTTTCAAAAATAAGGGCATATGAAAAAATATGTGACACAAAAACTATTTCACTTTATTTTTATGATTGAAATTAGCATCTATAAAGTGCCAAATTTGGTGCAAACCAAATCTGAAAGATGCTATAAAAACAAAAACAAAAAAAATCACTTTTCTAATCTTGAGCCTATGACCTACATTATTTTCTCTGCTTAACCCATGCTTTCCAAAATACATTGCCATTTTTACCTTGAGGTTGTGAAATATTCATCAAGATGTCATGCCAAGACACTAAGGAGGTCAATGAGGTAAGTATATCTACTTTTTTAGTTTCAAATTTTGATTAAATTATATATTGAATTAAGTTTTCAATTAAAATTTGTTTTAATCTCCAAAAACTGATATTCCACTAGCAAATGTTGAAAATCCTTCATCACCTCCCAATGAAGACCCTCCTAAATGAGAACCATGACAAATACCTCCATAAATTCCTATAAATCTCCGAAGAACATAAGAAAACATAGTAGAAAAAATAGAAGAAAATAAAAAATATCTTGAAGAATTGATAAAATAAATTTCCATGTGAGGATCTTAATATTAATATGAAATAAATTGTCCAAACCATATACTAAGTGATAAGGTGAGGTCCATAATCCCATGCACCCATAAATAAAATCTCAAGAGAGTTTTTTATATCAATTTCTTAATTATTTCTAGGTATTTATTAGTTGACTCAACAAACCATTATCTTGATATGAGAATTAGAAAGTTGGACATCATAATTATCTTCTATCTAATTTCTCATTGGAATTTTTATAGTAGTAGAGGTTTCGTCTGTAAAATAATTCTTCTAAGGACTTTATGAAATAATTATTAATTAAAGACATCTTCATGAGTTCAAAAAAGGTTAATGATACTTTCAAGTTTTCATCATTCATAATATAAGTACCTATCTTATGAGTTTCACATTTTTCAACAAAAGTCATGGCTTTACCTTAGATTATTGGAGGTTGTAGATTAGTAGCAGGTTGAATTACAACTTTAGGTGTATCTAGATTGTTGTTAGAATTTTGATCTGGCAATGTGTGGTAGTTATTTGGTGGAAATTATCATGTTAGAGGTCCCTTTGGATGATTTTTCTTAAAGGAGTGTAATGATAACAACCCAACTGATATGGACATAAAAAAAAAATCTTCTTTTTTAAAAATTTAATTACATCTATCCATATGAGATATGCATTTGTCCATCTAGGATAGGCATCCATCCATGCAAAATAGATATTCATCCATACAAGACCCCAACCAATTGGTGCATGTTTATTTGTGGACTATCTAATAGAAATATAGTAAAAGATCAAACCAAATTAGTTTAGAAGTCTCATTGTACTAAGAACAATCAACACCAATCAGTTATAGTTGTTAAATATATTTTTTGTTTCATATTTGATATGTAATCACAATTCTTATAATCAAAACCCTTAGTACACTTTTGTTTCTCATGAGTAATTTCTAGTTGTATGGAAAACTTGCGTACAAATGTGTATTAGTCCTTAATCATTTCCCCTTAAATCCTCAATTCTAACATCTAAAATTAAATGTCTCAATTATTTTTGTTATATAAATTTAAGACCTTACATAGTCAACAATAAAACTACATCAAAACTAGGAGTATGGTAGATAAGAATATCAAATTATAAAATCTGATGATGACATGAAATTCATTGATCATAAAATATTGATTTTCAAAAATTTTAGAGATTTTGAATACAATAATTTGGTTTTGTGTTTTTAGAATGCATTATGCTTAGTTTGAATCTATTCACACTCTATCTACAAACCAATCACCATTTTATAGTTAAAAAAATATCCTTCAAATGAGTACATATGCATTTTTAAATCCCCTTTTTTAATTTTTAATTTCTATAAATTACTCAATGATAAGGCTAATTTTATTCCACAAATACTTAATCCCATCTCCTAGTTGTTTTTTTTCTTGTAGAATTGACTCAAGCATACTTTGGAGTGCATTAACTAGATATACCTAGATGAAATGCAGTGTGGACACTTAGACAAGACTCACAGACTAATTGACATAATGTCTCAAAGAAAGGATTTGTATATAATGTGAAAACATATAAAGAAAAGAAAAGTGTGAATGCTTGATAGAATACCTTGGAGGATAAAAAACCTTATGGAATGCAATAATTGCATGACATGCAAAAATTTATATTTGTTGTCAGGGACTTTTAGAAACATAAATCCTTATGTACATGATACTCCCATAAATTTGGATATGGCGCTTGTATGTTGAACCAAACCATAAATATTTATACGCACATGATACTCCCATTGAATCCACATATACTAAAACTATGGATGGCCTTTTTTGATAATATTTTTCTAGATTTTTTTCTTTAATCCCCCCATTAAGAACATATAAACAAATGATTTATTTATGGTATATAATTAACTCATTATTTGGAAATTACAACAAGATTCCTAGTTTGGATGTTAAGTATCTACATTGAAGGGATTGGTTTTGGGCATACAATAAATCATTCTAAACTAATTTTAGGAATGCTACACTTGTTACATATTGGGTGTTTACACCAACTCTAAAATATCTAGTACTTCTTCAAGATTCATAAAAACTTTGAATTCGAGACTCTTTAGAATAACTTAACATAGAAAACTTAATAACATTAAGAATATAGTATTATCATGTTGTATTTTAATTATAATAACAAACTCAAGCAACAAAGGATAGTAAATATGGTGGCAAACATTAACAAAACTATTTGACTTACCTATAGAGCATGAGAGAAGAACAAAAAATTTGTCCTTTTTATCATTGGTCTCTCACTTTCCTACTACCTTTAATACTCCCCCCTTCCTCCTACATATTTCTAGTGTGAGTTTCTCATATTTATGCTATGTATGTTTATTTCTATATATTTACCTGATGTACAAGTATAGTGGCGAAGAAACACCAAAGCAAATCAGTTCATAGATCTTGAAAGGGTTTGTAGGAGGATCTAAAAAAACACGCGAGGTGGATAATTATTGAGTATCACGTTAATGACATCTTTGATTTTTGATGTTTTGAGGAAAGCTATCAAAGCACTTGATGAAATTCTTAAGAGAGGATTGCCTTCTAGTGAGTTTACATACTCATATAGACATTGCAAGAAAGGGTCTATACATGAGGATTTTAGACTTCACAAGGAGATGATTGTAAAAATAATTGCTCCAAATTTGTTACATATAATTAAGTGATTGATGCACATTACAATAAAAGGGTATGATGTAAAAGGTTGTTTTATTATAATGCACTCACTGATGGGCTCTGCAGAGTTGAAAATTGAAGGATTCTCACTAAGCATTAAAGCAAATGTGGGAAAAACAAAGAATTTTTTAGCAAAGTGAAAAACAAGAGCTTGAATCCTAATGTTAAGATGTCAGGATGATAGTGCTTTTTGACATTTTCACAGTAGATTCTAATAATTGATAGTGCACTTGAGACATATAGTTGTTGTAGTTATATAGTTGAGTAGCCATTATACAGTGTTCTCAATATTTGGTGATTAAAATCTATTGGTGAAAGTTGTCTTTTCTTGTTAATCTATCTATGGCATGATACAATGATATCTTCACAATAGTGCAAGTGGTTCCTCAGATACTCAGAAACATGTCTGCATGGTGCTTGCAAGGATATGGAAACAGTATTAGTTTCTAGAGATTAATAAATCACATAACTCCATTTTTAGAATTGGAAGTGCTCAAATGGGAAAGGAGTTAATTGAGGAATAATAAATACAAGAAGAAACTATAAGGTTTTTTATCTACCCTCTTGTCCATTTCGGAAAATAAGTCTTCATCATCTATAAAATATGGAGAAGAATTGTTGGATTCTATACCAGCATTGGTCACAAAAGAGGATAATGAGCACCTATTTGTTCTTGGAAGGGAGATTTCAGAATGTGCAATAATAGCACATGAAGTGCTACATACTATTAAAACTTGTAGCATTCCATCATTTATAATTAAATTGGATGTGATGAAATATTATGAAAGGTTGTGCTAGTATTTTTTGATTAAGGTGTTGAAGAAGTTTGGATTTAGTAAAAAATGGTCTAAGTGGATACTCCTGTGCCTCTCAGGTGCAAATTTTTTGGTTATTTTAAATGGATCTTCGGTAGGTTTTCTTGGTTCTTCTCAAGGATTTAGACAAGGAGATCCTTTGTCTCCTTTACTATATATTATGATAGGAAAATCTTTAAGTAGGTCAATTATGAGGGTTCATTTGCAAGGCCTATGGTGAGGGATTTCAATTCCTAACAAAAAAATTTGAGGAATGTAATCTCTTTTTGCATATGATACATTTTTGTTTGGTAGGGCTTCGTTGGTAGAAGTAGCATAGATTAAGTCACTATTGAAAAAGTACTCTTTAGCTTCAAGGAAGAAAATTAATATAACCAAGTCTAAAATATATATTATTAATACAAAATCAACTATAGTAAGAAAATTGGCAGTCTTGCTAGGCTTCCAAAAGTCAAAGCTTATTTGTTCATAGTTTGGCATACCTTTCTTTATGGGGTCAAACAAATCTTTGTATTAGAAAAAGTGTTAGAAAGGATTAAAGCTAGAATTATTGTTTGGAAAGCTATATGGTTGATGGTGTTAGGAAGAATTTTGTTGATCAAATTTGTCCTTGTATCCATCCCAAATTATTTCTTGGTTGTATTGCATGCACCAAAATGTGTTATTCTTTGAATTGAAAGGATTATAAGAGAGTTCTTGTGGAAAGGTAATTTGGATGATAATAAAAATAATCATTTAGTATCTTTGGAAAATATGTGCTTTCACAAGTTTAGTGGTGGAGTGGGGATGCATTTAATTTTTTAGCAAGGAACATGGCTTTAGGTGCTAAGCTGGCATGGAAAATTTATGCTAGACAGGTGATTTGAAATAGTGTGATTTGATGCAAATTAAATACTTGAATAATGATAGAATAACCAAAAAAATTACAATTTCTAATCCTACAAGTGGATCAGTTATGTAGAATTTCATTTTGGCTTGTACAGATATTATTATCCCATACTTATCGTGGGAGGTAAATAATGGTGAAAAGGTCTTATTTTGGAAGGATTAATGGAATGGTGTGCCACCTCTTAACTCCAATCAAGACTTGCAATTAGTAGAAGAGATCTTATCAATGAGTTGTGGGACAACCTTAAAGGATTATGTTTTCTCCTTAGATCCCCTTATAGGTTTAGTTAAATGGAAGGATTTTTTAGCAACCCCTCTTTTAGCTAATTAGAAAAATATTTTGTCAAGCATTTTGAATGGAAGAATAATTTATTTATCTAATAAAAAAGATAAATTAAGTTGGGAACCTTTGAAAAGTGGTAATTATAAAGTCAAGAAAGGCTATAAATCAATTGTTTCTCAAGTATCTCAATCCCAATCTCATATAGCATACATTTTTTGTTGGATTTCGACAATATTTCCAAAGTCTAGAAGCTTTTCGTTGTTGGCCTTAAGAAATCAAATTTTGACAAGTGATGGATTGGTGAAATTAGGTATAGCAGAAGCTCTCAAATTTGTGTTGTGTAAAGATGAACATGAATCAATGGATCATCTATTTATTTCTTGTCCAGTTGCACAAGAGATTTGGGTTTTCAAATGGGAAAATTGAATGTATCTTTTTTACTACCTAAGTCACTATGGGAGTTGTTTATTAGTTTTCTAATATTATATAAATCATCCCTCTTTGCATGCATTTGGATAGTAATGCCAACAATGGTAATTTGGTCAATTTATTGGGAAAGAAACAAACACATATTTAGGAATTGGTCTACACCAATTCAAAGGATTACAAATAAGATTGAACAAACAATTTCAAGAGTTTCAAATTATTATGTTTGTAGTTCCAAGACAGTTTCATCTTTGTTCATCAATTGGGATAATTATACTTTACATCATTGGAAACACTGATCATTACCTTTTATGGGATCTCTCTTTCTACAAAATTCTATCAAAATATATAGAAGTAAGATTAAGTGGATGGCCCCCAAGCCTTCTTTTTGTAAGCTTAACTTTGATGGAGCTTCATGAGGAAATCGTATGGTGTTAGGAGCGACATTTTGCATTCAGGACTACAAGGGATTATTACTTGTAGCTAAAGGAATTCATCTCTCTAATGTTACAAATAAAATGGAAAAAGCTCAAGCTCTCTTGTATAGTTTAACAATGGAAAAAGGTTCTTAACATCAATAAGCTTCATGTCTAGAAGGAGACTCTTTATTGATTGTTAATGAATGCAAGGAGAAAAGAGTAAGTTATTGGAAATTAAGATATATCCTCAAGAATACCTCTGGGAACTTTTATCCTCCTTTGAAGATGTTTGCATCTCTCACACTTATCACAAGGGAAATAGATTAGTAGATGATCTTGCTAATTTGGGTTGCGATAAAAAAGAATTGGAATTGGCTGAAGATGGTGAGGGTCTCAAAAAATTCCATTGCTTGAATGGAAGAGTATTAGCATAATGATTTTTTGTGTCCTAGCTAGTAAATATGGGATTTTGTCATTATGACGGATCTCTAATTTCAAGCCAAAATGATTTCTAACAAATGATTTTAAGAGATGTTCATTATTGGAGTCTCTAATGGAAGAGGTTGTATTGCACAGTTTGATAGTAGATACTACGTTCTGATGATTATAGCACACCATACAATGTAACTTGTGTTCGTTTGAGCTTATATCATTAGTACTTTCAGGTTGTTGTTGGATCCTACAGGAAAAGGCTATGATCTGCTAATGCCATAGGCAACCAAAGTTGGACAGGTTCCCAAATTATGGAATTATGGAAAGAATCTGATACTTATTAGCTATGTTGACACAATTGTTCATTTAATTACTTATGTTATGGTTGCCAAAAAATACTTGTACGATTTGTTATTGGATGATGGATATGACAATTTGAAAAAAAAGATACCTTTATTGTTGATTATGTATTCAAAATATATCTAGTGTCTGAATAATATCAATAATGTGTTCTCTTTTGTAGCAACAAGCATATGGTTGATTATTTACAAGAACTCCTTAATTTTTTAATTTTGTAGTGTAGATTAATAAAACTTATGGTTAAGTTGAAACTAAATAGGGATGACTTTAAGAAACCCCCTCCCTTAGCAAAGGTGTAAAATCTTGGCGAATCTTTCCTTTCATTTGAAAAAAATAGTAATTTTCGTTGGTGAATCTTATGCACATTATTAAAAAAAATGTAAAATCTTGGCGAATCTTAATGAATAATTGGTAAAAGAAAAAAAATCATAGTTGTGAATCCTAGTGAGTAATCATGAAAATGATTAATTATAACGATGAATATCTCCATTAAAAATTTGCATAGTTGGTTGGCGGAGTTCCCCCATTTTTATTTTTATTTTTTAATATTGAAGTAGGGGCCCGGGGGCAACATCCACCGTTGGGGTGAAGGGGGCATAGCCCCCTTGTGGGGGTTGAGGGGGCAACACCCCCTCGTGGGGTTTGAGGAGAGAACATACAGATGAAGTGTTTTAAAAAAAATTCTCACTTGAAAAGTAAGACTAAATGAAACTTGAAAATTTTACCATCGATTAGCTTTTAAATCGGACGGTTGCAAGTTCATTCTGTGAGCAGATATTAGTGTGGGTGAACATCATTCGTGGGACACTTAGGGATGTCTCGCTGATACAAAAATGATGACGTATGTCATGAAATATTGGCAATAGTTAACGGTGGAGATCAAACAGAGCTTTGATCGAATGTCTTTTCGGGAGCTTGGCATGAATATTGTATATTCCCTTCATGATTCTCCGAAATTACACAAGTGGTGTACCTATACCTTGGTGGACCCCAGGTTGAGTATGGAAGCCTTATCAACTTGAGTGAACATCATCGGTGGGACACTTAGGGATGTCTCGCCGATACACGTTTGATGATGACGTATGTCATGAACTATTGGCAACAGTGAATGGTGGAGATCAAATTTCGGGCCTCAACAACATTTTTCAAAGACACGTGCATATAAAGTCATGGAATTTTCTTGCAACCATTCAGTTAAAAAGCCAATCGTTGACAATAAATTAAAAACTTATTCAAGGCTAAACTATCCCTAAAAGGAAAAGGTAAATTATTATTAGTGGCAATATTTCCCAAAAATTAATTGTAGGAATATAAAACTAATGGCGAATATAATTAATATCTGTAATTATAGTATAAACTACTGGCGAATCCGTTCCATGACGCATCGTCTAAAAAATAATACATTTGCGAATTAATCAAGACAAAAATTTTTTTTTTGTAAAAACCTGGTGATTCAACATCCTTTCTAACTTGTATTATTAGCCAATTTTGGAGGTTCACCAATTGGCGAAGATTCGCCACTAAAGTTTTCCCTGGTAACTAACACTGTCATTCAAAAATAAACATTTATTACATGGATTTAAGAAACAAGTGTACAATATTTTTTTAGAAAGATTGTATTTTCTCTATTCATTTTGAAAATGGTTTTTTGTACAGTCTTATAATGTTTGGAGTAGATGTTACAATGCTTTCTTAGCATGGATAGTCTAATTGCATGAAATGTAGATTGCATTGGATTTAATCTATCCTGTTATTGAAAGAATCTCAGCCACTACTGATCATTTAATTACTTATGGTAGTCATGCCATAAAACACTTGTACGATTTATTTTTGATTGAGGAAAAAAAGGGTTTTACAGGGACCCGAAACCAAAAAGATTACAAATCAATAAAAGATAGATCATAAGTAATTCTAGGAAAATCCAACCTGCACACTAAAGATAAACAAAAAAGAGCAGCAACCACCAAAAAAAACCAACAAACAGAAAGCAAAATACCAGCAACAACAGAGACACAACCAAACCTAATTGAGAGACTTTAAGGTCTCTGCCACTTCCATTTCAAGGGTATCCAAATCTTTGGCCACCATCTTCAAATCTTGGGTCTCCAGAGGCGTAGTGTCGTATTTTTTCTTCATGTTTACCCTAGTTCTCTTTGAAGGGCCCAAATCCTCTACTTTTTTTATGTTCTTCTCAACGTCGAGATCCACAATCAAAAGTCCCTGCTGAGTGTTGTCCATTTTTTCTGCCAAAGCCCTCAAGACACTTGTATGATTTTTTATTGAATTAATGCAAATGGTTTTAAAGATGATAATAATTGAAGTAAATGATATGAAGGAAATATAATTTATGCTACCTAGTACATGGTACGTTATTGAAAGCCATCCTTTGAAGGATTACATTGTTAATGATGTGATATTGTATGAACTACAAAGTAATATTCTGGATGCTAATAATATTTTTCACTTCCTCTTTGTTCAAACTACCATTCTTTGTTCAACTTATATAAACTATTGTGTGAGAGAGCATTTCAATTGTAATTTGGGTTTGAAGATGTGAAGACACAAGTTAGACCAACTATTTGAGCAAATTAAAATTTTTGTTTCTTTCTTTTTTATATAATTTATCCATGGATGTCATGGGTTACAAATTTTATTTTGCATCTGGTTGATAGAATAATAGTAAGTGTTAAATAATCAAATGAAGTCAACTTACACAAATTTATATTTTTTCCTTAAAGAAAATAAGTATTATCTGATTATTAATATTTTTAGTTGTTATATCACACTTCACATAAATCAACAGAAAAATTTGTTGTAATACCTATGATTCTATTTTTAGAGAGCCCTGAGTAATTATTATTCTTGATAGAAAAAAATAGCATAAAACATTTTTTCCCTCAAAAATTTACTACATTTTTCTCTTTTCAAATTAGAGCTCTTTGGCGTACCCATTGAACACACAAGTGTGATTGCTATTTATTATATTTTTGTTCTTTCAAGTAGGATTTATATGTATATTAAATTTTATCTTCCTGCAGAGATAGAGGTGAAATTCATGTGGCTCAGTTTATAGTTTAAGATGACTGCCAACAAGCTGCAAAAGACCAACAATTATGAAAGGGGATGACGGTGATTTCAGCGATGAAAAAAAAAAAAAATCATAGAGAGAGCAGTCAATTCATGTCATTGAATTTTTTTAGCCAAGTACAATGCCATATAAAATATACTACTTATCCTGAAATTTAATATGCTTGCTCTCCACCCTATCATAATGGTGTCATGGAGCCTCGTGGGCTCTAGCCATACCCTCGAGCAAGGAATTCTCTTAGCTCCAAGATGATGCATGGAGTCTTTTCAGAAAAAAAATTTACAAGGGAATAAGAATAACCTAACATCCAATTTCATGTATCTCGGTTCACTACTTTTAGTTTCAACCCTGATCTATATAACATACCACTTTCTCACATCAAATAAAAAAAAGGGAAAGTGGATGTAAAGGAGAACTTATATATTTTCTTTAGGTGAGGAAATTCATTCTTTTATCCTTCCTTTCCCTCCAAGACAAGCCATATTGATCAATATCTAGATCCAAAAGGACTCCTCGTATCATCTTCTCATTCTTCCTAACATCTTCACTAAATTTCTCCAAAAGGAGAAGTGGGAAACAACAACCTCATCCTTCCTCTCCAAGATATATAGGAGCCTCAAGTTCAAATCCTACTTCTCTTAAAACTCATCACCCATCATTATGAGGTCTTTCTGGGGGTTATGTCATGTCCTATGGGCACTATATCATGCCTATTTGGTCCCTACCTCTAAGGTATAGACCCTAGGGGGTCTATTTTTTCACCTTAACCAAAAATCTTTGACCAACAAGTCTCTTAAAAATCCCATTCAAGTGTCCATACGAGTTTCAACCTTAGCTAGGTTTCCCATGACCTAATTCCCACTTATTTTGATTTGCTTCCGATGGTTCTCCCTCCTGATGCTAACATCATCACCTTCATGCACATTACCAACATGATCACAAGTAACAATTGTATATCACATTAATCTAATAGGAGAGTATTCTAAACTTTAACAATATAAGGATCCATTTAAAATTTCAATTTCTATCTTACAGTATATGAGTGCATTCCACCCTCTTGGTGGCAACAATAAAACATAATATCAAAACGGAATGCAAGAATATTGTCAAAAGATCACCTTATTTATCATCATAATATATTTAATCATCAATTCAAGAAAAAGCATATAACAAATTAAGGTTGTATTAAGTACATACAGGGCAGGGTCTTACAAAGATCATGAGTCACATAATTGAACATGCCATAGGGGTGAGCATATTTGATGCAGAAGCATCCAAATAGATTAGTGATCCGCATCACTAGAAGACACTCCAAGCTCATCTTTGATGGTCTGCAAGTTAAAATAAATGTTGATTCATCAAAACTTGACCTCAGAATTTAAAGATTAAAAATACCAATATGAATGTATTTATTAGCTCATGAATTATGAAGGGAGTTGATTCAAGAATTTGGAAAGTTATGGGAGGTGTTAAATTATGATAAACATTTACATAATACATTTATTCATGAATTAAATTATTCTAGATGGAGTAGTGCATGAAGTGGTAGAAGATATAATGATGAAATGCAGATTATAAGGCAGAAGATGTATGGAGAAAATGGTTTTAACTTTGAAAGTAAATTGGCATACAATATGCACTGAAATAATAAGAAGTGGAACAGGTACAGCCAAGAGGATTTAATGAAACTAAAAAATCTGAAAAGTGAGGCTGCAAATTTCAATGAAGAAGAGTCTTTGATAAAGAGCACATAAGCAAGATTGAACAGGGAGTTGCATTTGTTGGAATTTCGTCCAACTCGCACGTCTTCATCGCAGTCAAATTCGGCAGTCAAACTCAGCTCTCTATGCCCTACTACGTCAACCCAGTCAATGGCCTATAGTATCGCATTGTCAACCGCTCTACCGCAGTCCTCCTTTTCACTCACCGTGGTATCACAGTTAAACCGCATGCAGTCAAGTCTTCCTTCATCTTGGCGGTTACCGCGGCCATTGCGGTCTCAACTTTCCTCATCGGCAGTAGCGCAGTGCCTGGCAGCTTCAGTTAGCAGACCGTCAGTTGGCAGTTACCGCGGCCACCGCGGTCTGTTTCTTGACCGCGACGGTAAACATCTTCCCTGCGTATGCTGGAGGTTACTGCGACCACCATGGTCTAACTTTTAACTACGGCGATAGCGCAATAAGCCTGTCATGGCCAGCTCCTATGGTTACCGTGACCACCGCAGCTTGCCTGAAGACTGCAGCGGTAGCGCAGTAGTCAACGTCCGTTGACTTTTTGATCTGTTCGGTGTGATCGGTAGTGGGATCCACGTCAACAAAATAGGACCTTTTTTGTTTGATTTTGTGCATTGTATAAGGACTAATATTAAACCTTTTTAGACCATGCTTAGGACATGAATTAAGTCGATAGAACTTTGGTTAGGTCGAATATGTTGCTAGCATTTGCATGACACTTATGTGGTATTTATTTTTTATGTGGGTCATTTTTATATAAGTACTGATCATATTTTATAATCGATAGACAAAAGAATATAATATAATTTTGCTCTCAAGCAACAAGCTTTTTCATGGCAGTTCTGAGTTAAATAATTTTACGTGTTTAGTTTTTATATCTCTGCTTTATCCTTCACGTGGTATCAGAGCTATAAGGTTAAGCTAGAGAAAGTCTGTAAATCATGGCAGCAAGCACAAGCTTGAGTAATCCTCAAATTCCACAATTGATTGGAAAGAATTATGACTACTGGTATGTAACAATGAGAGCTTTATTCTTTTCACATGACTTATGGGAGTATGTAGAAAATGGGTTTCTAGAACTAGTAGATGCAATAGCATACAATGCATTGACACAAGCAGAGAAAGACTTGTTGAAGGATAACAAGAAGAAGGATTCAAAGGCTCACTTCTTTATTCTACAAGTTGTGCATGAGAGTATCTTTCCCAGAATATTAGCCACTACTAAGTCTAAGCAAGCATGGGATATATTACAGATAGCATATCAAGTTATGGAAAAAGTCAAAACTACAAAGTTACAGATACTGAGAAGAGAGTTTGAGACTCTGTTTATGAAAGAGAATGATTCTGTAGATTCATATTTTACTCAAATAATGGGACTGGTAAACTAGATGAGAACACATGGATAGACACTTGAAGATGTCAAGGTTATAGAAAAGATTCTGAGGAGCTTACCCTCAAGATTTGAGACAATTTCAGTCATAATAGAAGAAACAAAGGATCTCACACAATACTCAGTTGATGAGCTATATGCCTCATTAATTTCACATGAGCACAGACTAAGCAAAACTACAAACATGTCATTGGAGCATGCATTCAAGTCACAAGTTTCAATCAATCAAGGAAGAAGCAGAGGTAGATCAAATTACAAAACAAGAGGAAGAGGTTTCAACAGAGGTGGAAGAAATAATCAGTCAAGTTCAAGTAGAAGAGGCAGCAGCCAAAACCCATCTCAAAACTTTCCTCAAGGACAAAGGTATGATAAATCTCAAGTCCAATGTCATTATTGTAAAAAATTTGGTCATTACATGAATGAGTGTAGAAAGAAACGGTATGAAATGGGTAAACAAAATGCAAATTTTTCTAAAGAGAGTCAAGACAACAGACTTGATAAGAGTACTATGTTTTTAGCATGTAATGTAGCTCAAGCTAGTGAGAAAAAAGTTTGGTTTTTAGATTCAGGTTGTAGTAATCACATGACAGGGAATTTAGAGTTATTCACAAGTCTAGATGAGGATATCGAGTCAAATGTCACCCTGGGAAATGACAACAAAGTGTCAGTAAAAGGAAAAGGGGATGTTAATATTCTAACTAAGCAGGGGGAGCAAAAATATATTTATGATGTTTACTTTGTACCTAGCCTTAAACAAAATTTGATGAGTGTAGGATAGTTAATTCAAAAGGCTTATAGAGTGTCTTTCAAGAATAGGTTATGCACTATTTTAGACAAATACCCAAGTGGCCAGTTGATTGCAAAAATCCACATGACAAATAATAGAATGTTTCCCTTCAGAATTCAACCAGCTTTAAGTACAAACTTTGCACAAGCAAAAGAGGAGTCAACTGTTGTTCAAACTATATTTCAAGCAGAAGTAAAAGATGAGAATTGGCTTTGGCATATAAGATTTGGTCATTTAAACTTTGGAGGTCTGAATTTACTTCATAGGAAGAACATGGTAAAAGGAATTCCTCTAATTCAAAAACTAGAGAGTGTTTGTGAGGGGTGCATACTTGGAAAGCAACATAAAGAGTTGTTCCTAGTAGGGAAATCCACTAGAGCAAGAGCCCCATTGGAAATAGTTCATTCAAATTTATGTGGTCCAATGCAGACACCTTCAATAGGTGGTAGTTTCTATTTTCTGACATTTATAAATGATTATTCAAGGAAGACATGGGTGTATTTTCTGAAACAAAAGAGTGATGTATTTAGTTACTTTTGTCAATTTAAATCTTTAGCTGAAAAGCAGAGTGGTTGTTTCATCAAAGTTCTGAGAATAGATAGAGGAGGTGAATACATTTCAAGAGAGTTTCTAAATTTCTGCAAAGAACATGGAATACACAAATTATTCACGACAAGATACACACCTCAGCAGAACGGTGTAGCTGAAAGGAAAAACATAACCATAATGGACATGGCTAGAAGTATGTTAAAAGCCAAGCACTTGACAAATGAATTTTGGGCTGAAGTTGTATCTTGTGCAGCATACATCATGAATAGATGCCCTACTAAAAGTGTAATGAATATAATTCCTAAAGAAGCATGGACTGGTAAAAAGCACAATGTGTCTCACATGAGAGTTTTTTGTTGTGTTACATATACACATGTTCCTCAACAGTTGAGAAGGAAACTTGATAAAAAATGAGAGAAATGTATCTTTGTTGGATATAGTGAAGAATCCAAAGCATACAAGTTGTTTAATCCCTCAACCAAGAAAGTAATAATTAGAAGGGATGTTCAATTTGTTGAAGATGAAGCATGGGATGGAAGCAAAGAAAATACAGTCAATGTTACTATTAATATCCCACAAGATGAGAATGATAATACAGTTCAAACTGATGTACCTATAGTTCCAAATCAACCTCAAGCAAGTGGTCAACCACACACACCAGCAAGCAACACTAGAGCAGCAACAAGAGGTCTACAGACACCTTCCACAACAAGAATTTCAGGAGCAGAACCTTCAAGTCAACATTCTACAGATTCAAGTGATTTATCAAATCCTACTTTGGCTAGCATGAGAAGATAGGAAGTCAGAAGCATGACTGATATCTACAATCAGAATGAAGGAGAGAACAATCCACAACAATTTACACCATTTTCCTTTTATTCACAAGCTAAAGATCCTATTCACTATGAGGATCCAATCAAGGAAGAGAAATGGTTAACTGCAATGGATGATGAGATAAACTCAATTGAAAATAATCAGTCATGGGAGTTGCAAAGTCTTCCAAAAGACAAAGATGTTATTGGTGTAAAATGGATTTATAAAACTAAGTTGAATGTAGATGGAGAAGTGCAGAAGCACAAAGCAAGATTGGTGGTGAAAGGTTATGCACAACAACCTAGAGTAGATTTCAATGAAACATTTGCACCAGTTACAAGACTAGACACAGTCAGAATGCTTTTGGCATTAGCAACACAGAATAGATGGCTAGTTCACCAGATGGATGTAAAGTCAACATTTCTGAATGGATATCTAGAAGAGGAAATCTACATTGAGCAAACCACTAGGATATGAAATAATAGGACAAGAGGACAAAGTCTATAAACTGAAGAAAGCACTATATGGTTTAAAACAAGGCCCAAGAGCATGGTATAGTAGAATTGACAGTTATTTCACAAGCAATGGATTCACCAGATGTGACAGTGAACCCACTTTGTATACCAAAGTGAATGATGAAGGTAAAATTCTTATTATATGCCTATATGTTGATTTGATTTTAATAGGGAATATGTTAGTTGAAATATTCAAAACAGAAATGAAGAAAGAATTTGAAATGATAGACATGGGCATAATGAAGTATTTTTTAGGCATTGAGGTAACACAGAACAGAGATGGTATTTTTATTTCACAGTCTAAATATGCAAAGCATGTTTTAAAAAGGTTCAATATGTCAAACTGTAAGTCAGCACCTACTCCAATGGTGACTGGAATGAAATTGAGCAGAGAAGACAAAGGCTCAGAAGTTAATCCAACCTTGTACAAATAGTTAGTAGGAAGTCTAATGTATTTGACAGCCACAAGGCTTGACATTATGCATGTAGTCAGCTTGATTTCCAGATTCATGGAAACACCAAAGGAGAATCACTGGCAAGCTGGGAAGAGAATTTTGAGGTATGTTAATGGCACAAGAAACTTTGGAATCCAATATTCGAGTTCAAAAGATTTTAGACTAACAGGTTATACAGACAGTGATTGTGCTGGAAGTGTGGATGACAGAAAGAACACCTTTGGCTATGATTTTCATTTTGGAAGTGGAGTGGTTTGCATGGGCTTCAAAGAAACAGCCTATTGTCACTTTATCATCAGCTGAAGCAGAGTAAGTAGCAGCCACCAGTGCTTCATGTCAAGTAGTATGGATGAGAAGGGTTTTACAAGAAATCCAGAATGAGCAGACAAGGGCAACACAAATTTTCTGTGAAAACAATTTTGCCATTGCTCTGTCGAAGAATCCCGTATTTCACAAACGCAGCAAGCACATTGACACAAGATTTCATTTTATCAGGGAGTTGGTTTCAGGTGGAGAGACCTCACTAATTTTTTGCAGGACTAATGAACAACAAGCATACATTTTCACCAAGGCACTGGGCATGGAGAGTTTCACATTTCAAAGGGACAAACTTGGAATAAAAAATAGCACGAGTTGCACTCAAGGGGGAGTGTTGGAATTTCGTCCAACTCGCACATCTTCATCGCAGTCTAATCCGGCAGTCAAACTTAGCTCTTACCACCCTACCACATCAACCCAGTCAACGGCCTACAGTATCACGGTGTCTACCGCTCTACCACAACCTTCCTTTTCACTCACCGTGGTATCACGATTAAACCGCATGCAGTCAAGTCTTCCTTCATCCTGGCGGTTACCGCGGCCACCGCGGTCTCAACTTTCCTCACCGGCGGTAGCGCAGTGCTTGGCAGCTTCGGTTAGCAAACTATCAATCGGCGGTTACCGCGGCCATCGTGGTTTGTTTCTTGACCACGATGGTAGCGCGGTAAACATCTTCCCTTCATATGCTGGCGGTTACCACGACCACCGTAGTCTAACTTTTAACTGCGGCGGTAGCGCGGTAAGTCCGTCACAGCCAGCTCCTGCGGTTACTGCGACCACCACGGCTTAGTTGAAGACCGTAGCAGTAGCGCGGTAGTCAATGTCGGTGCGATCAGTAGTGGGATCCACGTCAGCATAATAGGACCGTTTTTGTTTGGTTTTTGTGCATTATATAAGGACTAATATTAAATTTTTTTAGACCTTGCTTAGGACATGAATTAAGTCGATAGGACTTTGGTTAGGCCGAATATGTTGCTGGCATTTGCATGACATTTATGTGGTATTTATTTTTTATGTGGGTCATTTTCCTATAAGTATTGGTCATATTTTATAATCGATAGACAAAAGAATATAATATAATTTTGCTCTCAAGCAGCAAGCTTTTTCATGGCAGTTCTGAGTTAAATAATTTTACGTGTTTATTTTTTATATCTCTGCTTTATCCTTCAGCGTTGGTTTGGCAGTTGAGCGTAGCTATTTAAAATTAAATAAATTCTCAGCAGCTGCGCATGTGTTTGAGGACTAGAGAATACTAATAGAGTCAACTGGAGCAGCATTGAGAAAGAGGGAGGCGTTGGTAGAGTTGAAAACAAGTAAGAAGATGGTGGTGGAATTGCAGCTGAAAAATGTGGATCTGGGTACCTTGAAATCAAATTGTAATAGTCGTGAAGTCAAATGGAATAAGTTTTTGTTTTTAGAGACCATCTTCCATCAATATTGCAAAGGAGTGTGAATGTTTTTCTAATGTCATTAGTACGTCATATTGTGGTAGTAATTACTATTTGTAAATGTAATATTTACATTGGCGTGAGTTGTTATAAACAACTCATATATTAGAATTAGCATATGGTTAGCAAAACAATATGATAGACTTGGAAGATATTTCAGTTGAACTAATATCCTAGAATATAGGAGACATCCTCTTATATATATGTATTGAATAGAAAAGAGAGAAGCACGAAAATTATTTGATCAGAGAAACGTTTCTCTGAGACTCAAGATTAAAAGTGAAAGTGTTTATAGTCCATGGCAATGAAGTTTGGAGTTGGGGTTGCACTACTTGTATTCACTCAGCTCTTTGCTGGTTGCTCAATTCTCAAGTTGTGCAGGTAAATGATCTGCCATTCCCTAAAATAAAAAGTTTCATCCATAGATATATATAGATGGTTCTACTTTTGAATTGTATCAATAATTTGAATATGCTGATGTACTGGTGCCAAGAACAGGTGGATGGTGTTTAAAGTCTGATCTGCACTCTGATGCAAAATCGAAGGTATATATACAGTGACCCTGTAAAATTTTAGGCGATCCAGTTAAACATAATGAATTTAAGATGATATATGCTGTACTGTTGCAGGAGGCTAGTCGTGCAGTAGCAAGCATATCCCATGACAATGCTGAAAATTCAATGGATATGGAAAATGAAGGTATGAGTAGAAAATCAACGGAGGAGTTTGAGACACAGGATTATGGTTTATATGATCCTTCTCCTTCTTTACAAAAACCCCCACACCATGATATTAATAGTCGGTGATGGCTGAGCACTTAAAGAGGAAGAGTACGATGGTATCTTAATCTTATATAGGATCTAATGAATAGCATGAAGATTATATAAAACTTCTGCTCAAATGAATAGCATGAAGATTATATAAAACTTCTGCTCATAAATAATGATGTCCACAGCATTTATTGTCTGCAGTATTTTATGAAAATTAAGCTATGAGTAGAAAATCAACGGAGTTTGAGACACAGGATTATGGTTCAGATGATCATTCTCCTTCTTTCACACTACCTCCACACCATGATATTAATAATCGGTGATAGCTGAGCACTTAAAGAGGAAGAGCTGGATGGTATCTTAATCTTATATAGGACCTAATGATTACATTTGTTTGTTACTATAGCATGAATGATGTCCACAGCATTTATTGTCTGCAGTATTTTATGAAAATTGAAGGACTGTCAGAAATAATGATGTCCATCCCCAAATGCTCCATAACCTCCTCTCCATCAATTCCTAGAAATCCCTCAAGAACACAAGAAAGCATGGTAGAGAAAATATAAGATAATAAAATATAGCTTGTGTAGTTGATAAAATAAATTTCCATGTGAGAATCTTAATATTAATATGAAGTGATGAATAGTCCAACTTTTTCCTTCGAAACAATGAAATATCTTCTACTTTTTTGCACTTGATAAGGCGCAAGGAGAGGGCCGCCCAATTTATAAGGATCACAACTCCCCCCCGACGTAATTCTCCGGAGATCAATCAAGAAAACTAAACACACAACATTTACGTTCAGAGATGTGTGGTGTCTTTGTATAAATTAAGTGTGGAAAGAAAAGATTCATAGCGCAATTGAAAGCACCTTCGTGAGATGTTCCAAAGTATTGCTGTAAAAGTCAAAATTAGTGTTGTAATTAGATCTGAACGACTGTTATTCTGTACTGCCTTTTGACTTGACTTGTTGAGCGAGATTGAAGTAGTGTTTGCGTTACTCATTAAAAATATGTGACAGATCATCCTTTGTGGGTAATCCACACTTTCATACGCAACAAAATAGATACAAGATAATTTGTTACTCAACCCTAAAAAAGCTTGTCCAACCTATTAACCACTAGACTTATTCCTCGTCCTAAAAGAGATTGAAAACAGCCACTAAAAGACAAATATATTTTTTGGTCATTTTAGAAAACTCCTTATTTAAGATCTCTTTATTTATAAGAAATTTAAGCCATTTTCAAAACACCATGGATTGCATATTAGTGAAAAGGAAAATAAAGAACTTTTTTCTTAAATAAATAAGCCCATAGATAAGCCCTTGAAATTTCTATAAGGTTTGATGAGAGGTCAAACCAAATATTACATAACCACTGTTATTATAGTCACTAGACAATATAAATCGATACCCAAAAACATGATTGAAACTAAATTTCTAAACTCCACTTAGCCAAATAATCAACACCATAATATATCAACATAACTAAAGCTTGAAAACACAAGACAAGGTTAAGGCAAATTATGCAAGCCTCACACAACCCATATCCATGAACTTACATTTTTCACATGGGACATTAGAACCAACATGTTTCTTCTCCAAATCCTCATCACCATCATAATAATATAAGAACACTAACAATGACATCTATTCATAACGTTGACTTTAAATGTATAGCAATTTTCTCTGTTGATCACTAGAGACAAAGCTAACAATACTTAATGGCATAAAGGTGCTACAAGATATAGTTGAAATGAATTTTCTCCTAGTGCATTGTAATGTCACTAATATCATTGTGTAACAAATAGGAGTTGAATGCCATCAATAAAATGTAATCACAAGAGAGAGATTGAGCAACATAAAAATATTCCACCATCCCCATGTATAACTAGAGTCAAGTAACAACTTAGCCATCACCAAGAAAATGCAAACACCATGGGAGCCATCCATAATTTTTTCTAGGACCCAAATATATTAACCACCCAAAGCAAAAGTATAGGGTTTGAAATTTCCTTATTTTCAAATTTCATGATATCCACCATGGCTTCCTCCCCTAAGACACAATGCTTCTACTATTGTTGAGGCTTGTCATCTAGTCTCACCTGCCCTCAATGTTACTTTCATCCTACCTCCTAGATGTCTCACAACTATGAAGGATGTCATATCAAAGAGACCCAACCATAGCTTCAGCAAAATAAAATGAGGAAACCAACAACCATCACTACTAGCTTCAAGAAGTGCAATAGATAAGCCACCACACCATATCATTACCTCTCACACACTACAATAATGATTACTATGATAATTTTCGTTGTCATTCCAACCCTTAATCGATGTTAAACAATTGTTAATATTTTTTTCTCATACTTATAGTAATTTTAACGAGTAACATTCTCCCATTCAACATGGTTTTTTAGAAATAAGATTAATTCTTAATTTCTTTGCAAGTAATACCCAAGAAGGAATGCAAACTCCTCAATTTTGAAGGAAAGGGTTGAGAATACATCTTAAATGGTTGTTTGAAAATGGAAAGAAGAGTGAAAGCTTGTACATTTTTGGATTAAGTTGTATGAGGTTTTCTTAGTCATCAATGTTTCAAAACAAACTATATAATCCATCATCATGAAGATAAACAAGATAATCATACAACAAACCAGTTGATTAATATACGAGAGGAGGAGTGACTCTGCTAAGAAATATCATTAGTGCTTCACATTATGGTATTAATTTATGTGTAAATGTAATATTTATAATATTACATTAGTGTGAAGATGTAAATGAGTCATTATAAACAAAGTTCATATATTAGAATTAGCATATAATTAGCATAACAATATGATTAAGGTATTATCACTATAATAGACTTGGAAGATATTTCAATTGAGCTAATATCCTAGAATATAGGATACATCCTCTTATATGTATTGAATGGAAAAAAGGGAACCACGTATTCTTTTATGATGAATTATTTGCAGCTTCATTAATCAGATTTTCTCTGAGACTCAAGATTAAAAGTGAAAGGGTTTATTGTCCATGCAAATGAACTTTGGAGTTGGGGTTGCACTACTTGGGTTCAACATTTTCAGCTCTTTAGTGATTGATGAATTCTCAAGTTGTGTAGGTAGATGATCTGCCATTCCCTTGTATTACACTAAAACAAAAACTTTTTGTAGCACCCCTCTAGTTTTCTCTTTTGATCAAACAACGTTTGTCTTTGTTATGCCTTTTTTTTTGGATAGTACCATGACTATGATAGACTACAATACTTATTATTAATTGATCACTTACTTTGAAGAGATTTGAGTTTTTATTATGATGTTATTATTATGACATGCTTTTGATTATCATAGTGTTTATTTGAATTAATATTGTTAAATTCTCATGAGTACTTTATTGATGTTAGATTTGTGAGTGTTGTGACATTGTATTGGTGAAGGGAACATAATTGCATCACTCGCTTGTGAGCACCTTGCGATTCCATGATTGTCTCTTAATGGTGTGTTTGATATCTGCCTTGTTTGCAAGTACAAGACATCGAATCCACCTGGTTTCATACATTTGAGCATGTCTATTGCCTAACAATCTTCTTGATTGGGAGATAGTAGCTAGGTTTCATGTGTCAAGCCACCACCCTAGTGATAATGTGTCGTCAATTTTAGTTGGTTTTGTTTTGTTATAATGTTGTTCAATTTTTTCTTGATACTATTTATGTTGCATAGTGTGTTTAAAGATTAATAAATGCTTTAAATATTTTATTTAACTATTTAATAAATCTTGTCTATTATGTTAGAAGATTGTAATTTAATTTAATTAATTAATTTAATCTATTTGGTAAAATAACTTAATCTTAGGATTAAATACACTTTATTAAGAAATTAAATTAAGTGAATTAAGTTCAAATTAGAAATTCTATGTACTTTTGAAATTATTGAAATGTTTTAATTTCTAGAAATATCTTGAGAGATTGGTGTTAATTGATTTAGAAGATATTTGTTTCTCAACATGTTTTGAAAATATTAATGACGCTTGTTGGAAAAAATGTTTTCATGGAGAGAATAATGGTTGTAACCATGAGAAGGAAGAAGTTACTTCATGGAAGAGTGGAGGAGATATTTGGTGGGTAGATGTTGTTTATAAATTAACTTTTGTTATTCTATTCTACTTGTTAAAATTTTGGGGAAAACGATAGTCTCGGGAAAATTATTTGGCTTTGGAATTATCTTGTTTTCTGGAAGAAGCTCTATTTTCTGAAGGAAGCTTTGTTTGTTCTGAAAGAAGATTGGTTTTGTGGAAGAGGGTCTACGTCAATCTACATCCCCTCAAGCATTGGAATTCAAGTTCCTTTTTACTTAATTTGATTTCATTTTGGAAAAGTTTCTTAGATTATTTTTCTATCTAGAAAAAGTTTATTTGTACAAATTAAGAAGCTTTTGAGTTTTTGTTTAAATTAAAATGCCGTGTCTGAAACTTTCCATGAAATCTTGTATCGAAAATTATTGTAATTTATATTTGGGATTATTGATAAACAATAAAGAATCTAGAAGAAAGCTTTAGGGATCTACAAAAATCTCAGTTGGGAAGAAATTAAAATTCTCTGTAGAAATTCTTGGTAGGAAACCTCTCAAAAAAATTTGGAAAATGTTATCTATAGAGAAATATTGCTCCATTTTCCTATTGGATTTGTTTTATGTAGAAAATCATTGCTTCCTATTAAATTTGTTTGTCTAAAGAGAATTTTGAAAAATAATCCCTGTGCTGAACTTGCAAAATCTTTTGTTGAAATTGTGAAAACTTTGTGTAGATTATATTTTGAAAATTATTTTCCCGATTGAAGCATTCGTTTGATAAATTTGTATATATATATAAATATACATATATATATATATATATATATATATATATATATATATATATATATATAAATATACATATATATATATATATATATATATATGTATATTGAAAGATATATATATACATATATATATACAGGAATTATTTTGAAGTCCTTGAAAATTCTTTTATTAAAGAATCCCGTGATATTTTAATATGACATATAATTTTTTGATTCATAGGGTTTGTTTTCGGCAAAAATTTTATTAAGTTTGAAATGAGAGTTTGATGGGGAAGCCCTAGGACTACCCCCAACCACTGCCGCCATGTAGGTGGGAGTCAGCACTGGAGGTAGCACCAGCGCTACCCGCACTTGGCCACACGAGTACTATGGGGAGGCTCGGTGTGTTCACACACAACCGCCACTTTCTAAGGTTTGTTTTAATTTTGATTTTATGTGGTTTAAAATTTAATAAAATATATAATATATTTATATATATAATATATTTATATATAA
The DNA here is from genome assembly GCA_007115665.2 of Sequoiadendron giganteum. Taxonomy (NCBI): domain Eukaryota; kingdom Viridiplantae; phylum Streptophyta; class Pinopsida; order Cupressales; family Cupressaceae; genus Sequoiadendron; species Sequoiadendron giganteum. Next base: position 473,586,300 of record CM021101.1, on the reverse strand, counting down.
TATATTAATATATATTTTATATTTACATATATATATAGTATATATGTGAGTAAGTATATATGCAATAATATATATTTATTTATATGTATATATATAAATATGTGTATATATATTTAAATATATGTATTTAATATAGATATATATGAAGGAAGTAATTTATTTTTAAATGATTGGATAATTTATTTAAGTATATATATATATTTAAATATATGTATATATGCATATATATGATTATATATATATTTAAATATATATATCTAAAAGGGTATTTTAAGTTGATTTATTTTAGATATTTAAATATTATATATTTATGTATATAGAATTCTATATGTATATGTGTATATATAATTATATATATATTTAAATATATATATAAAAAGAGCATTTAATAGGTGCATGCAGTAATGCACAGTTAAGGGATTTTTAAAAAGGATACAATTTTGGGAAAAATTTGAGGAATTGAGATAATAGATAGATTAGCTTTCCTTGTCTATCAATAAAAAAAAGATTTTATTTAATTAGTTTAGTTGGGAAATATATATTTATTATTGTATTTGACTAAAAGAAATTGGATTTAGGAAATCTGAAAGGTAGAGCTATTTCTTGTCTTTATTGTCCTTTTGTATGTGATTTCTTCTAGTTATGTTTTGGGGGAAAATTGATTAGAAGTGTTAATTTATAATTTGTAAGTATTTAAGATGAGTTATTAGATTTGAGGGTTATTGTATTTTCCTGTCAGCCCTTTAAGATATAAATCATAAACATAATCAGTATGCATCATGATATACATATATAAATTAAAAGCATAAGCATGAACATAGGCATAATCATAACAATAAATAAAATTTCATCACCTATATCCTCAGATGACTATGGAAAGACAACCTCATTATGGGTAGGAGGCATGGAGAATGTTCTAGCCTCTCAATGCTGGTAAGTGTTGTTGTGTGACATTGCTACCGACTGCTCTTTGTTAACATGAGTAGGAGCTAGATCTCCCCACTTGTGAGAATTGGACCCTCGTCTGTCATACCACTTCCCTCACTCATCAACTTCTCCTCCTCCTCATCTTCATCTCCCTCCTACCTCTCATAGTCTAGCTCCACAGACTCATCATAGTACTCATCTATCTCATATGTAAATAGATCTAATGCCATGTGCCCTATATCCTAACCTATCTCATCCTCCTCATCCCTCTGATTTGGAAGTGGTCTTGTAAAGCCTATATGCTGATCCATTAGGAATATAGGTGTTGGTCATGTTGCTACTCACCACTCCTCATATGCATCAATAGCATTGAATTCATCAGTGTCAAATATTGGAGGCATGTCGAGATCTATGTCATTTGAATCACTAGATCTAACATCATCTACTATCAATTCCTTAGTATCTCGTAGCCTCTGAGCAATCTGCACTGATCACCTGTAAAAAGGGTGTGCTGCTAGTGGTACCTATATCTAACCAAACTACTCCTTGGCATGATCATAGTAGAATGGTCTTACTACATAATCATGTTGACCTAGATAAAACCTATCCCTCCGCATCCTCCTCAATTATCGGCTATCATCTGGCCACTATGGTATCAACTAGTATGTTATCCAAAGGACCTCCTCCTGATCTAGTTTCAATAAAATAAAACTCTCCAAAAATGTAAATCCCCATAGTGTCCTAACTACCTCAGTGGATAGCTGAATGCACATGGATATCCTAAAGATGATATAGATGGGAACCCTATTGACCTAGTGCATGTGATATGCTCTAGGCACCACACCTACACTAGCATACAATGTACTATACTATCGACCTCGTGGTATGTAAACCACCATAGATCATAATACAAATGTGAAATGATCTTGAGGCCCTAGGAATATATGGTCCTCTAGTGTGCCATCTGTCGTATCATGTGGACTATTCCTCTATCCAGATGTGCTCCCTAAAAATAAGGGATGAGTACTAGCGCCGTTATGAAAATCATGATCCATATCCAAAGTGGTGATCATGAGTAGAGTAGCTATGATAACATCATGTGTGGTCCCATGATCTCATCCCAAATAGGACCTTCAAGGTAAATATGAATATCATATGTCATCTCACGAAATGACCATTCCCCTATTAAATAGACTCTCTTTCCTTGAATCAGAACTCAAGGAATGCAATGTACATCCTCTAGGGTGATTGTCATCTCGCCTATAGGTAGATGAAATATGCAGGTATCGACATCTCATCTCTCTACAACTGCTATCAACGTAGCATCATGGTACCTCATGGGAGGCATGAGGTATGCCCAATATAATCTAGTGGTCTATAAGGTCTGAGTGTTTTCCTCCAATAACGTTGAGACAAGGTCTCATAAGTACAAAATTTTCTATTGCCAAGATGTTGTTGTGACTGAGGTGGAATCTAATAAAAAAAGCAAAAAATATTCTATAAGCTTTCTAAAATAATCAATCTATATATCAATTGTCAAAAAGCACATAGTAAATTTGTTCTAGGATACATTTCTAAGGGTTCTCGACACTTTATTCCCTATTTGGGACACTTCACGAAAAAGTGGGACACTTCATGAAAAAAGGCACACTTTACGAAAAAGGGGATACTTTGTGAAAAAAGGGATGCTTTGTGAATTTTTCTTCTAGGGTCCTAAATCCATCTAAAAATGCATAAAACATAACATACATGGATAAAAACAAAGCTAAGGTAGAGAAGAATCGACTCACTTGATGTTGCAGCTCACCTCAAGCTATCTCCTCCCATAGGTTCTCGAGTCTTAGAGGCACGTATTCTTGATGGCTCACCATCTTCACTTACTCTCCAACAAATTCAAACTACAAGAAGGAAATTTAAATACAAAATTATTACTCATTACTTCACTTTTACCCTTATATATTTGAAATTTAGGTCTTTTGCATATTAGGGTTAAAAGTTCTTTTTATTCAAACTAACATATCAGGGGCTAGTGAACTTCATTTTTGACACCGTCTGTTGTGTTGGAAGCATGGTTCTGCTCATGTTCTTATAAAATGTCTATCACTATGTTGCATGGCACTTGGAAATACCCTATGATATGAGTTATCTAATTCGATGTGGTCAAACTACTACCTTCATTCCACCTCCATTAAGCAAGGGAAATCAATTGGGGGCATACATCTACGCTCAAATATGATTTCATACAGAAGTTAAATATGCGGATATTTGAAAAACCAACGAATATGTATTGTAGGATGTGGTTCTTAATATTGTGCTTTTGTAGATAACTATAGTGGGGCCTTCATTCTCCCATTCTCGCAAAACAATCCATATGACTATCCTTCCATGAAATAAAGTTTACTATTTGGAGTCCTTTAGCTTGCATATGCACGTACAGTTATATGGGTACTAAAGAGGGGGATAAATGTGGCACAATAAAATCTACTCCCTTCTTGGAGATAATGCAATTCCTTGCTTAATTTGGACCTATTTTGGTACCCTTGCATTCATGACCCTTTAAATCATCATTAATAGGCCCCTAAGACCCTTTATTTCAGATATCAAGGCTTACTTCAATTAAAATACCAACAAAATCAACAAAAGAATTAAAATTTCTAACAACCCATCATTGTACCACCTCAAAAAAACTAGAGTGTGACTCATATACCACCTTGGGTGTATGAGTCTCCCTAGGTGGGACCCATACACCACAAGTGGCGTATGTGTCCCGTGTGGCCTATTTTTAGGGTCTTAGTAGGAGATTCAAGTTTTTCATTCAAAATTTTGGTTTATGTTATCTTTTGAGATCTAAATAATGGTAAATTAGGTGTATTTCCTATATAAACAAGCTTCCAAGCCATTATTTTTGTCTAGAGAAATCAATTCAAGATCTAAGCATTCACAAGCATTCAAGTATTCTTTCATAAGAGCATTCAAAAACAAGTAGGAAGAAAATTTGAAGCCTTGGAGCAGCATTAAAATGCTTATGTAGGTATTCAAGCTCATTTTCTTTCAAGATCTAACGTTTTCAAGGATTTATTATGGTTGCCTCTGGTGAATCATGATGGATTTTAGGTTGGGGAAATGCAACTAGCCATTCAGCCAAGCCTAATGACTTTTTTCCTAAGTGATTCCATCCTCCATTGTCACTCTACTTTCAGCCTAGAAGGAAGGTAGATGCATTATTATGACTTATTAGGGTGATTAGGGATCTCGAAAGTGATTAATTAATCTTCATGTTTCATTCATGCATCTCATTCTAGCACATTAGAATATGGTTGCATTGCATTTAAAATTTCTAATCTTAGATACACTTAAGGTTAAGATTTATGTTCACATTTACATTTAAGATCCATTGTTTCTATCAAGGTTTAACTACTGAGCTAGTGGTTTGAGTGAGGAAAACCACCCATAAGAAAATCAATGCTATATTATGTTGTGCAGGTTTTTTTTATAGGTTTAGATTCAGAAATCAAATTAGGAAGAAAGAGTAGAGATTGAAGGGTAGATATGGACCTTGAATTTCTGAAAAAGTTGGAGACTGATATGCCACAAGTGGTGTATGAGTCCTAGTACATCTAATTTTCTAGATTTTTGAAGAAATTCAGTCTATAGTGCCAGATTCTTATTTTATTTTGGAAACCCTAGATTGGGAAAAATTTGCTCATCCTGGCATATGAGTCCTAATGTTCCCTAAATTGTGCATTTTTAGAGCTTTAGAGCTTATTCTCAGCATATTCAAATCCCTAGGTGCATCATTTTGATTTCGTAGTCTTTTATTTTATTTTGCAATCATTTCTAGGTTATTTGTTGAATTTTCCACATCATTAAGTTTCATCATTAGGTCTTGCATGTCATTTGTCTTTCCAAGCTCGAGCTTGGTGGTGAACACCTTTTAGTAGATCTTTTTCCTTCATTCCATCCTTGGATTGAGATCTCTAGGGTTTCCTTGAGAGAAACAAGAGTGTGAAATAAGAACCCCATCATTGTGCTTCATCACCTCAAAGATAGAAGGCACCCTATTTTTGTTGTTTCAAATGAAAATACTTTTTGCCATTGTTATCTATATTTTCACTAAAAATGATTAATTGAATAAATGAATAATTACAGAAAGTCCATTCTTAGTAACTGTGGATGCTAAAATCTACAAAATGTTGCTTATAACATTGACATAAGGTTAGCATTGTTAGCAAATCACAACATCCCTATGATATAATGAATCATGTTTAACATGCAAAACAAAACTCTAAAAGACCAAATAAGAAAACTTGAAAACATATTCAAACAATATCCATATCTATCCCATAGTGGGAGTGGTGCCTTTTGAAATGTGGAAAGAAAAGCCCTTTCCCACCCCCTTGATAAGAAAAAGCTGCCAAATGATAGATGACGAAGAGCAAGATTGATTCTCAAATGAAGAGAGCAACCTTGCCTCAAGATGTGTTGTAGTCAAATTATGTTGTGATGAGCAAGATTAGTGCTCTCATGTGTAGAGTAACCTTGCCTAAAGATGTGTTGTGTTGTTTGAAGGAGAGAAACCTTCAACTTATAGTTGAACTTGAAGAGAGGAGAGGCCAAATTGATGAATGTGGCATCATTAATGGGCCAATGACAAGATTCCACTTGTCAAGGTGTGAGAGGGTAAGGAATTTTCATGAAATGACATGAAAGGTGCATTAAATGCCAAGTTTGACTTGTGCAAGAGACATGTGTAAGAACATTTAATGCTTTGGTGGAAGGGATAAATCCCTTGGAGGGAAGATTCAAATTGGAAGAATATTCCATCTTGATGCCCTTCTGAAAGTAATTAGAAAAATTGATAAATCAAATAATTGATTTATTGGTGCAAGTGGGTGGGTTAGTTGAGAGTTTAGATTTGAATCTAGTTGAGTCAAAAGATAGAGAATGATAATTATGATTTGAAGTTAATTAATTTAGATTAATTAACTTGGGGGTTTTAGGTATTTGATATTTGATTTATCAAATAAAATAAGAAGAACTTAGGACTTAATGAAATAATTTGATCTACTTAATTAAGTCTGATGAACCTTAGGGATTTAATTAATAAAATATTTTAATTGATTAATAGAAGAAATGAATGTTAATTAGAGTGGAATGCATGATGCATGATGTTAGTTTTGCATGTCTACATTTTGCCCCTCTTTGAAGCAATGTACTCATTGCATTGGTTCAAAGAATGATGCTGCTATAATCGAAATTAAAAAAAATCTTTGGTTTTTTCGGATTCCCTAGTGGAAATAAGTACATTAGTACATTGCCCCCTCGAGAGATTGAGCGAAAAGATTCGATTTGAGGTGGAACTTATGACAAAGAGGTTCAAAATGGATGTATGGATGATAATGATGATGGAAACGAAATGTTTGGAAGATGCTTAGAATAACAAATTTATATTATCCTAAACAACTTAAATGATTGTGAAAATGAGATGATGTGATTATGCATGAGATGGATATGGCATGATTATGCAGGATAAGAGTGTGGATGCAGGATGGATGCATTGTTAGCATGAAAGAGGATAGAAGAATGAGAGGGATCAACCCTTGAATTCAAGAAGATGAAGAATTCCAACAAGTCCTCTAGTCATCGAGACTTTATTAGATATGATGATGAATGATGATGATGTATTGCTTAGCCAAGGATGGAAAAGAGCATACCTTTCTTTATGTTTGATAACACACATAGGTGCGATGCATCAAGGTATTAGAACCAGGATGGAATTGTGTCTAGTGTGATGGAATTTGACTTGACAATCAGATAGGAGTGCTCTTGTTCACACTTGACATATAGAAACCTTGCTAGGACGGACCCAACAAAGCAAGTATTCACCAAGTTATTTTACAAGAACATCCAACAAGCATAACAGATAAAAAGATAATGATCATTGCCCCATTCCTTTCTCTCTAAACTTGTTTTGTTTAGGCATCATTGAGAGGTCCTTGGAATGAGTGCAAAATAATATAAGTCTAAACGAAACCAAGATAAAGTAAACAAACAAGCTAATGTTCTTCATACCGCTAGCCAAGACTAACTACTATGGGGTACCTGATGCTTATGTCCATCGCAGGAAAGCTTCATCCTAGGACATGTAGTGATCAAGGTCTTGATGGGATTGATTTGGGTGATAAGCTATTGATACTCCGAGTTGACCAACTTGCTAACTCACTAATCTAGACTTGAGACTTTGACGCTTAGGTTCAAACTTTTGGAGCTGCTAGACTTGCTTCTAATTGCTTCATCAAAGGATGATGACGACGATTGATTTATTATGAGCGATGACAATCATGGGTGAAAGTGAGATGATGGGTGCATCGTTTTGGTTTCTTCAAATGTTTTGAGGCTATTTTTTAGAATTTTGAGATGTTTTACAAATGTTTTTGGTATTTTTGGGATTTATGAATGTTTCTAGATTTTGTGTCTCAGGGGCCGATCAAGGATGGCATTGCCTACATTTAATCTGAGAGACAGCGTAGTTCGGATGCCAACTGACTTCACTATTGATGGGATAGATGGGAAAACGGATTGCCATTGTGACGGACGCCTAAAATGTGAAAAAGATGGACAAATGAATGCCTCTGCGATGGATGCCTAACTAGATGGGCAAACGGATGTCATTGCGATAGATGCCTAAAATCCTAAAATGTAAACTAGATGGACAAACGAGTGCCCCTGCGACGGATCTCATTGCAACAGATGCCTAAGGACTGACCCTAACTGTCTTAGGGGATGATCAAAGATCAACTTTTCCTATGTTCAAGCTCAGAGACGACGTAGTTCGACAAGATGACTCTAATTTTGATTTTTTGGATTTTGATATGTTTTTGGATTTTTGAATGATTTGGATGTTTTTGGATTTTTGATTTTTCTGATGTTTTTGAATTTTTGCATGATTTTGACAATTTGGATATGGATACGTGAGGATATCAGTGCTCTGTTTTGAGATTTTGTTGAAAACCAAGCTTAATGTTGATCAATTGGATTGATGAATTGATAGTTTGACTAAGTGTGCTAAGTCAAAAAAAGTGATAATGCACTTGTAAACTCTAGGATGTTGTGTTATCCTAGAATAAACTCATACAAAAAGGATAATTTGGCTAGGTGTGTTAAGCCAAACAAGGTGATTATGGATTTGATAATTTGGGTAAGTGTGTTAAGCCAAACAAGATGATAATAAACTTGTAAACGCAAGGAAGTTGTGTTATCCTAGAGTAAACTCATGCACAAGATGATAGTTTGACTAAGTGTGTTAAGTCAAAAACGGTGATGATTGATTGGATTCGATTGATCAAGATTGATGAAGCTTGATTTGGAACAAAATTGTTTTGATGATTTGATGTGGCGCTAACATGTGCATTAGATGCAATTGATATTGATTATTGGATTGATGTTCAACAAAAGATAGAGCATGATAAGGAATTCTTCTTGTCAAAATATGCCATGGGCTAGTGTTTTGGATTTTTTGGTTCACAAGTTCTTCGACTAATTTGATTTTGTGTTTTCCAATGTTCGGATCGCCACATAAGTTGGAGGATATAGATCAAGATTTATTCTCAAAACAAGATGTAAATATCTGCCCCCAGTGTCTAGCAATGTTTGAACGGCTATGGTTGGATTCTTGGATATGAATTATCTTGCGATAAGATAAGGGTGTTCAAATAGAGGATTCTCATTCAGATAATGCTTCAAGGCTCAGATAATGTATTGGATAGGATGGGATCAATGAAAATGACCCATGTCAAGATGTTTACCATAAGCAAGTATAAAGTATGCACCAAAATTTCATCATGATCAAGGTAACTTGGACCTTGGATGTAGCTGGATAAAAATGGATTGGATAAATAGTTCATGGATGAACGGATGATATGGCTCAAATGATGGCTCTATTGCGGATGCGATAAGATGCTTTCTCCTGAACTGGCACATGTAGATGCTCAATTCTACACATGATGCCTGTTTTCCAGGTTTTCCTCATGGTACCTGTCCACAGCGTCATCGAAATGGTTTTCAGTATAGGACGATTTTCTTTCTTTACTATTTTCAATCCTTTTTCTGATTTTTTTGGATTTTTTATATTTTTTGATTTTTTTGTTATCGCCAAGATGCCTGTTTGCAAGGTTTTCATCAAGGTGACCATTTTTTTATGAAATTTTTCTAATTTTAAGCTAATGTTGAACCACCTGGTGGTGTTGATGTTGATGTTTTTGTCATAACGTGCCATCGGTAGCCTACTTGAAGAAGTTGTTTTGACAAGACACGTGCACTTGAAAGCAACTTTGGAGAAATCTATTTTGCTTTTCCGAAACCGGAGTTAACTCTGTCTTTGTGTGCATATCGCGATAGAGTCCCTTTAGAATCCTTATGATGAAGGGTCATTGCCAACACATGGTCAATGAAAGAATTGGATATTATGCGTGCAGGCATGGATGGAGTGTGTTTAGGAGTAAAAGATCAATTGGTGGGTGGATACGGAAATGTGCATGGAAGTAGGACCAACTACTCGATACACTTTGTATGTCACTTGAGAAGCATGTGTTTTCCTTTGTGGACATATTTCATAGATACTTTTCCCTTTTTGATTTTGCCACATTGTTTCTTTGACTAATGGAATTTGATAGGAATTTGTATTCTTTGGTATCCACTTGTATTTGATTTTTCCTTCGTGCATCTTCGCTTCCTTTCTTTGATAACATTCTTCATGCTTCGATTCAAGTCTTTCTTTTGTTGTTGGTCCCAATTTGTGGATGGTATGATGGGTGGATGGAGATTCGTGACATGGCAGGTCATAGTATTGGCATTGGTTTCATCATAATGATTCTTCGTGCTCCCTATGTTGAGGTTTGCTCGAGATGAAGTTTCCCCCAGTTTTATAGATAGATCCCTGATATGTTTATATCCGTTGATTGTCGAATAACCAAGGCCCTGACATTTAAGAATTCCAACAATCTGCACTGGTTCTAGGATACCATGTTCATGTAGGCCTAATCCTCTACCTTGATAATTCATCTGTTGAAACATTTTATTTGCAAAAAGATATGATTTTCCTTGGAAACAAGGTGCTAATATTTATCTGTTCTGTGGTAGATCTTCAAAAGTGAGAACTTCTTTATTGATGAGATAACTTTCTCTAAGAAAGGTAAGTGATCTAACTTTATAAGTGATAGGATCTTCCACATGTGGGATGAATGCCTGATTGATGTCTTTGTCTTGATCTTGTGAGATATCATATTGTATTGCTTCTTCAAGAAGTGTTAATGATTTAGTGTCCTCATAAAACTCTTCCTCATGATTCAGTTCATAGGATGTTGTTTTTTATTCATGATTTATGTAAAAACCTTCTTCATGATTTGCTTCTGATAGGTGTTCAAAGTACGTTTCTGATTTATAGCTTCTGTAGAAGCTGTCTTCATGATTTGCTTCTGATATGTCTCCAAATTTTTTCATATTTTGATCATGTGTACAAATGTTAAGAGTAGGAGACTCTTGTTCCTTGGTAATGATGTCAAGAGTATGAGACTCTTGTTTTGAATGAAGATCATTTACATGTCCATCCAATGAAAGCATCTCATGGGTAGATGGGGGAATATGTGCTATATGGATATGATCATCATTTGAGGCATCTTGTATAGATAAAAGAGTGCCCATTAGATCATTGTATTCTCTCTGAGATACGAATTCTCAATCTTGAGTGATTTTAGAACTATTTTCAACATGCTTTGGATCTTGTTCTTGACATGGGTCGATTTCAAAGGTCGGATTTATTACAAGGAGTTCTTGGACATCGTTCTTAGGCATGGTTAGTGGCTCAATATACTTTTGATCCATGAGGTCGAGGGATGTCAATATATCATTTGAAAGGCCATTGCTAGACCTTGATGGAAGATTTTGATCATGCTTTGGAATACGTTCTTCAAATATGTCCTCTAACTCATAAGGTGATGTAGAGACATTTTGATATGGTCATTGGTCAAGGGATCTTGGTTTATGTCAATAGGATCAAATAACATCAATAGTCCTTGAAATAGATCTTTGTAGGAGGGGTCTTGATTATGACTAAAAAATGGCTCTTGATTTATGGTGAGTTGATCATTAGATGGGGTAGAAACATATTCAATGTGATCATTGATAGACTGATTTTGATCATTTTCCTTAGCCGTTATGGTGGAGAGATTGTTAATGTCTTCAACCATAAGTCCAAGTGATGTTGACATTTCTTGAATTGGATCATTGTTGGGCATTGTTGGTGGATTTTTATCATGATTGAAAAGTAGCTCTTGGTGTATGTTGATTTGATCGTTGAATGAGATTGAAACATCTTCAATGTTGTTATTGATGGATAGATCTTGATCATTATTTTCAACAATTGCGGTGGGAATCTGTTGCATGTTTTGTTGCATGAGTAATTCTTGCATTTGCTATTGAGCCAACAAAGCTTGTTGTTGGTCATATTGATGTTGTAATTGGTATTCTTGCAAGGCTTTTTGATACGCTTCTTGTTGTGCTTGCAATTGAGCTTGGTATTGTGCTTGCGATTGCGCTTGCTGAGCTTGGAATTGCGCTCGTGCTTGAGCATGTGCTTTTTGGATTGCTTGTGCCATTTGAGCGGCATGTGCAACTTGTACAGCTTGTGCGGCTTGTTGGTTTTGGAGCTCCTTTTGTGGGAAGCTTCTTGAGTAGCTTGCAACATGATGGAGAATTAATTTTTCATGTTGCATTTTGGCGGTGGTGGTGGTGGGTTGGGGATGGTGTTGATTGTTGGGATTGCTTGGATGGTTGCCACCGGTTATTGCGATACTGATGGAAAAATGGGATGATTTGGTATGATATTTTGATTTGGCATTATAGGTTGACTTTGAACATTGTTGTGGTTGAGAATCATATTGCCTTGATTTAGGTAACTTTGATTTTGCATGGTGTTACCTTCACTTGGATCAATACCTAGAGTCATCAACATATAGCTTTGATTTTGAGCAACATTAATGGGATTTGTAAACATGTCTACACCAAAGTTTACCAGGTGTGGATTTGAAATGATCATGTTTGCTAAAGTTTTACTTGGTATATATGGATTTGGTGGGACAATGTTGTTTGGAAAACTCATACATTGAGCGTTTGGTTGATAGATTTGTAGATTTGGACTTGGATTTAAATCTATCATTGGAAAAGGTGTTCCAAACTTTAGATTGGGCATACTCACATTCGTATCATTGAAGTTTGGAGGAGATAATGATGCCATGTCTAAATGTGAGTTTCGATAATCAATTGGAATTGCGAGACTTGGATAGTTTGGTTGACTCAAATTTCTCATGATCGAAGTTTATATTCCATGTCACTCTTGTATTGAGATCGAGTTTGAACCATAAAATGAAGATCAATTTTCAAGAATATAAGAGATGAACCTCTAATCCTTTAGATCGGTCTAAACCTTAGGTTCAAAGAAGCGAAGAACTAGGATAATTGAAGGATCAAAGCAATGAAGAGGATGAGATAGATGAAAGATGAGTGATACAGATAAATGGAACTCTTAAAGAAACTTTGAAAGGAATGCTAAACCTTTTAGGACTTTGATTAATCGTGATTGGATTGATGGTTTGACTAGATGCATTAAGTCAAACAAAATGTGATAAATGCACTTGTAAAACCCTAGGAAGTTGTGTTATCCTAGAGTGAACTCTTAGAAGATGGTAGTTTGACTAAGTGTGTCAAGTCAAACGAGGTGATGATTTGATAATTTGGCTAGGTGTGTTAAGTCAAACAAGATGAACTCATAAACCCTAGGAAGCTATATTATCCAAGAGAGAACTTGTGTATAAGATGATGGTTTGACTAGGTGTGTTAAGTCAAACAAAGTGGTTCTGATTTCGCCTAAAAGTTTAGCATAAAAGATGTTTACAAAGTTTCCAAGAGTTGTTCGTGAGGTTATTTTTGACTGATTTTGATGGTTGAAAGATGGATGAAAGTGATTGAAATTTATCCTAGACCTGACCTACAATAACACTTCTTCTTACAAGACCTTGGTGTTGGAAAACATGCTATATTTCCTATGGGAGGAAAGAAAACCTTTCAAAAAGTTTAGGATTATGTTGATAGTAAAATTCATACAACTCAAGATTGTTTCTTGAAGCTTTTTACGAGCTTTCAGACTAAGCTTCTTGAACTTTGGTTTTGGGATTTTGATCTTGTGAGAAATCTTGTTAGAAAACACATGTGTAATCCAATTTTTCTTTTATCTTGTCTTAGTGAATTCCTTTTACCAAAATAACTTGCTTGATTATGTTTCCAAACTGAATGTCTAATGTCCTGCTTTCTTCTTCATCCCATAAGGTCCATTATGTGGAAATCAAGGAAAATAGGGCAAAAGTCTCCTACGTTTAACCTTATTGAAAACAAATGATGATAAAATTCAAGCACTTAGAAACCTCTAAGGATATGATCCCTAGGGAAAGCAAGAGTGCTTCAATTTGTCAAAGGTATTTGTTTCCTAAAAGGGGTTTAAAATTTTAGGCTCTTGTGAATGTTTATTTTTCAATCGTTTTGAGAACCAAGCAATGTATCTTTTACTTCCAAACACTTTTTACACTACCCATGGATGATGAGACAATATCTTGTTGGGTTCCCACTTGGACAAATCCAGCTACGCATATCTTGTGTGAATGGCTAAATGCTTGACCACACTAGCTCCCTTTCACGACACTCACTTATTTGGGTCAGCCAAACATTAGTACCCATGAATCTCCCATGGCATACTTTCCATTTCCACAACAAGACCGCATGTATAACGTGGGGCGGCTTCAAAGGACATGACCTTTTGCACAAATAAGATAGACAAGGTTTTGGCTTTTTTCTAAACAATGGGTTCTAATGTGGGCATTCCGTGTATGGGGGATTATCCAACATTGGTGAGAGTCCATTGCTATCCATCTCGTTGGAATAATCCTCGTGATTCTTGAAATTTCCTCAAGAACCCACACTTATTTACCAGTTGAAAGTTGCTTAGCTTTAGCATGTTCCAGGTTGGGTCGTTCACTTGGGTGAGTATTTTTTCCCACGAGGCAGGCCCTCTAAGATAAACAAAAGCGAGTAAACATATGCCTAGTTTGATCAACCTTCGTTTAGAAACAAAGGGAGAACACTCACAATAAATTTACTCACACTCGAAAAGTGTTTTGTTCAATTTTAAAATGTCCAAATTGAAGTGTGGAGGCAATATTTTTGACAACTTAACATCACCAAAATGCTTTTGATTCTCAAGATCGCTATGAAGTGCGAGAGAAGCGTATAGGCATTCTAAATGATTTTAGTTTGTGAAAAAGATTGCAAAACATGGAAACACTTGTTCATTTTAAGTCCCAAAAGTAGTGATGAGTTCGTTTTAAAAGCACCAATTGAAATGTGAACTTTGCCTTGTTCAATTTTAATTCCAAATTGAAATCTAGTAAATGTCTAAGGTTATTTTTTAACCAACTTTGAAAAGATCAAATCAAGTGGTTAATTTTAAACCCAAAAGGAAATGTGACTTGGTTTGAAATAGAAAAAAAAGGGTAGTGAATTGAAGCTCTAAGATTTAAAATAAGCATTAAAAAATGATTTTTCCATGTCTTGATTTAAAAAAATATCTCCAACTCCACTCCATTCACCTTCATTTTCGTTCAAGATGGCAACCTTGTTCCTTTGTTCAATTCAAGTACTTGTCTTCAAATATCCACCTTGATTTCAAGCTGTAAACAATATAAAGTTATCACAATTGAAATATTATATGTGAGGGAATAATAAAACACCCAACATTATCACACTATAAAAATTTATGCCTATTATGTCAAGTATCTACAAAAGAAATAGTGGTTAGAGCTTTAAAAGCTAATCAATACATAATGCTGAATGAATGATGATCAAAATTTTTAAATAAATGGTCTGTTTAAAGGCTGTTTATTAGGAAGCAAATGAGAATTAACAACTAGCCCAAAAAATAAAATAAAAAAATAAATCAAACTAATTAGCCACGTACATCCCTTTAATGGATCAAACTGTTGAAAATACTATCGCCTAGTTGCTAGATAGGTAGTAAATGGTGATATGACTGTGAGAAAGACTCATACGTACTCATCAGTGAAGAATGATTGAATTTTGAAGATAATCAATGTTTGAGTTTTTTTTTTTTTTGAATTGTAGTTTCCCTCCTCAGACTTCTGGAAATTGTATAGAAAAGACGTGAAGTTCTCTTGACATATACTTTGTTTGATGTGCATTAATAGGTATGTGCCAAATCCATCCATGTACAAATAAAGGTATTGAAGAGTACCAAAATCTACTTGAGGAGACACAAACAAATCTAGTTACGCCCAATGTATTAAATGAACTTTGACGCACAAGTTGAGGGTTGATACCAGGCGAATAAATTATTTCAAATGGATGATGATTATAATAAATCATGAGCAGTGATAGTGATCTCATTTGAAAACAGTCATTTCCCCAAATACTGCCACCTTAGTGGCAGATTAAACATTGAAGAAAACAATTTGAAAATGCCTCTAAATAGGGTATGACAAGTCGCTTTGATAGCTTTTCTGACTAATGAGCTTCTTGCTGTTTTGAATATATGCGAGGCCAGCGTATTTTTTATGGGAGATGATTCATGGCACATCAAAACTACACAACTTGACCACTAATCCTTAGTAGGCAATGGTTTAAATACTCTGTGGTAGTTCAAAGAAATTCAATGTAGTGAAATTGTGATGGCTCAACAGAAGATAATATGGAGTCCCAGTTACCCAAACCATGGTTACCTTCGACAGTGGTCATAGATAATGAACTAGGTCCATCATAATGTTTGTACCTAACTCGCTTATCTGGATAGATTGTATACAAACGAATGCACTTGCCTATATTGATAGTCCTCAAGGAGCAGCATTTATTACATCAAGAGAAGTACCTGGAGGTCAGCAGCGACGTCCACCAAGATGTCAGTTTATGTGTTCACTAAAGGAACTACGACATCCTTCTAAAATATGTCAGGCCTACTCGTCTGGGCGCATTTAGTTTGATATTACTTGTTGTATAGTCTAAGACAGTCCTAAGGCGTGAGAATAACATAGAAAATAACAAAAGCAAGTGTTAAATTCATCACGCAATTAGAATACAAAGCAGTTTCTAGGTCGGGCTTTGTGGAGCGGCATCGAAGATTGCTCATGATTTCCTCAAGTAGTAAAAAAAGAACACCATTGTATCATTTTAGTCAAGCAGTAAATAAAATGTGGAATCATAGACAAAGCACGTGAACTATTGAATAGAGCACCTAAAGGAAAATGAGGTTTTTGTGTTAAATACAGTAGAAGGACATCAATGACGCCACTACAAATCCATGCAACTAGAAACAAAAAACCAGAATTATACTGAAAGAAACTCAATTGAGAGACTTATCAATCAAACATAACATGATGTAGTGTTTTAAAAAGGACATTGTTTTGTTTTTCTCTATGTATCAACATCCATAGACTAACAAATGAAAACATTTGACTCTGAAGCAACCTTAGAGACTATGCGCATAGACAAAATAGTTAGTGGATGGCCTTCTACTTCAAACACACCGACCTTCACAACTGTAAAAAATATCACAGAGAAAAAAGCTATATAAATGAGACCGAATGCAATTTTTTACTTCAGGAAAAACGCTATTCAAAGTTGGACTCATGGCAAGAATGATATATGATGGGCGAGAATATGGTGACCGGCTTCATTCTTAGCACAAATTTTAGCATCGATTTATGCAGAGTCCAGCTTGACAATAGCATTTTATGATGATTATGATTTCTTTTCTCTAACTGGATTACATCCTCACTATGTGAGAAAGAGTAACAAACATCAAAAAGCCAACTGTAGTTAGTCTGCACCATTAAAGACAATTGAACATGCCAGAACTGAACTCAACTATCTTTCTAATAACTATGAAGGCCACACTTGTTTTATTTAACTAAAATAACAGGACTATCAATAGTTAATAGACCATACAAAATATAAATGGCTTACAAATAGTCAGAACCATGAAAGAACCAAATATTTAGTATTTTCCAACCATTGATCAATTTATGCTTAAAATCTAGCAATCATGAAACATATATATATTAGAGAAATTTTCAAACATGCCCTCCTCCTAGCGTCATTTTGTGGATGCTAAAATCTGCAAAATTCTGCTTATAACATTGACATAAGGTTAGCATTGTTAGCAAATCACAACATCCCTATGAGATAATGAATCATGTTTAACATGCAAAAAAAAACTCTAAAAGACCAAATAAGAAAAACTTGAAAGCATATTCAAACAATATCCATATCTATCCCATAGTGGGAGTGGTGCCTTTTGAAATGTGGAAAGAAAAGCCCTTTCCCACCCCCTTGATAAGCAAAAGCTACAAAATGATAGATGATGAAGAGAAAGATTGATTCTCAAATGAATAGAGCAACCTTGCCTCAAGATGTGTTGTAGTCAAATCGTGTTGGGATGAGCAAGATTAGTTCTCTGATGTGGAGATTAACCTTGCCTAAAGATGTGTTGTGTTGTTTGAAGGAGAGAAGGCTTCAACTTATAGTTGAACTTGAAGAGAGGAGAGGTCAAATTGATGAATGTGGGATCATTCATGGGCTAATGACAAGATGCCACTTATCAAGGTGTGAGAGGGTAAGGAATGTCCAAGTCTTGGCCAATGTGCCAACTTCAAATTTGAATTTGCATGAAATGACATGAAAGGTGCATTAAATGCCAAGTTTGACTTGTGCAAGAGACATGTGTAAGAGCATTTAATGTTTTGTTGGAAGGGACAAATCCCTTGGAGGGAAGATTCAAATTGGACGAATATTTCATTTGATGCCCTTTTGAAAGTAATTAGAAAAATTGATAAATCAAATAATTGATTTATTTGTGCAAGTGGGTGGGTTAGTTGAGAGTTTAGATTTGACTCTAGTTGAGTCAAAAGCTAGAGAATGGTAATTATGATTTGAAGTTAATTAATTTAGATTAATTAACTTGGGGGTTTTAGGGATTTGATATTTGATTTAAATCAGTTTGATTTAGCAAATCAAAGAAGAAGAACTTAGGACTTAATGAAATAATTTGATTTATTTAATTAAGTCTGATGAACCTTAGGGATTTAATCAATATATTATTTTAATTAATTAATAGAAGAAATGAATGTTAATTAGAGCAGAATGCATGATGCATGATGTTAGTTTTGCATGTCTACAGTAACCATATAATTGTTGCAACTATCCTAGGCCACTTTAAGGGGGAAATTATCTTTACTTTAAACAATATTGGTAGCACAAGCCTGTGAGTTTTTTAAGTTATTCTAAGATATTTTATGAATGAATTTGAGATCACAAGCATTTGACAACATAATAGAACTAAACATTATTATAATGCAACCATAAAATATATGTTACTATTTCTAATTCATTATATCATTATTATGAGGAAATTCTATTTAATTTACTTGATGAATGTCCACTGCATCTTTGACTCTTATTATCCACAATATTTCCCTAAGTGTTAAATTCATAACAAACTATCCCTGGACCTTTAATATGCATGTTCTTGACTTTGAAAGTTTCCTATCCATGGTCATACTAATTGGCAACCCTATAATTATCTCTAGAATTTCCATTCAAACCCTATAAACCTCATTTATGCTTTTGTGTCATATAGCACAATGAGTCTCTTCTATCTCAAAAAGGACTATCCTATTGGCATCCTATGCAATTTTCCTTTGATGTAGGTATTTCCCTTATTATTTTGTTAATTGTGACTATCCTAATGGAGGATTGGGCTCATAATTGTGGTTGTTCTCCTTCACTTGACATTGCACTTGCCATGTTTCATTATACTTAGTACATGGTGATCCATTTCTTTTTGACATTTTTCATGTTGACTTTATTGTCCAAAAATTCTTTGATGAATCCTTATCATGGTCTATCTTCTCAAAATGAAAGAAAATGTGGTGGGTGGAAAAATGGGTAAATAAAGGATGTATGCACCTACACTTTCTTATTTCATTAGGAAAAATACATCCCCAAACGTAGGACTGAATTTCAACCCCTAGGTGAGTCAACCCTATTGGACGTCTTGGCTATTTTTTTGTATGACAAGATGGGGTAAATATGCTTGAAATGCACTTTTGGGAGAAAAAATAAAAATACTAAATAGACTTAATTATGCAATACAAAAATTGAATCATCAATTTAAGGCATAATAGAATCAGAAAAAACAAAATTTGAAAAGATCCAAGGAGGGTAAGTTGATGTGTACTAGTCACCAAAAGTTTTTGTTGAGTGTCTCCTAGGACAAATTCGCTCTAGGGTGAATGGGTCTTGCTATAGGGATCCAAAACTTGATTTCATAGTCCTCTATTCTTGAATCTGCACTCTTAATTCCTTGAGATCTCTCTGTCGAAAAGTCAAAAGTAAAATTTGCAAGTAAGATTCCATGTCTTGACAACTTTGATGCCAAATTTGACAAGTTTACAAAATTCTACTTTGGGTCAATCTTCAATCCTTCTTCACTTGCAAATCTGCACATAAAAAGAGAGGAAAATTTGTTTGCTTTAGGTGAATGGGGGTTTGCCATGGTCAAACACCATTTTGGTTATTAAGTCTTGAAATGGAATAATGATAAAAGGAAGGAATGAAGAATGAACACCAGCTTGCTGCAAGTTACCAAACCCTTTAATGGATTCCCTTGGAGGACTAAAGTCTAACACGTCTCTCCAAGGATTAGATCTTGCGTGAAATGGCTTGATTGGATGCTTGATTTGACACTTGATTTGATGCTTGAAAACTTGAAACCTACAACACAATGTTAGCTCCAAGAACATGCATGAAAACACATAAAATTTGACATCATGATGGGATCTTGAATGTTGCTATAGATGAATGATATAAATCTAATCTTGAATGTTGTTATATAGATGAATGATAAATCTGATCTTGAATGCTCTTGAAAATAATATTTTCTCTTGTGAAAGTTGCATTCTTTTTAGATGTTTTGAATTCACAAAAATACCTATCTATTTATAGATGATTTTCTAATTTCCCAACAATTAAAATTCAGGATCTGGCAATTGCAACTTGAATTGGGATCATTCGAATACCACAAATATTATATTTAAAATGGGGTCCTAAGTCTAAGGAGGACCCATTCACCCTTGGGAAAATGGGTCATAGGCCCTAAACCTAGGACACACATTTTCCAAGATGTATAATTTGATGTTTGCAATTTTTTAATATAGGTTCCCCTTTCAGAAAATGGGATTAATTAGGCTTTTAAATGTATAATTGGGTCAATTAGAGGCTTAATTAATTCCAATTTAATTAAGGGACCCAAACATAGTGTGAAAATGTAAAGGTGTACATTTTATAGTACACCACTTATTTATGGCAATCCTCTACTTATATTATCCTTATAAGGTGACAGTCATCATTTTTTAACTATCACAAACCTACTTTTGACATAACCCATGTCAAATTTTCATGACTATTATTGTGGATCATCATGATATAAGCGTATGCCCCCTATTAATAGCAGATGATTATCTTATGTTCTTTCAATGCTATCTTCACTATATGCTTTTGGAACTTCATATTGATTATCCTTTCATATCAAAACTATCTTAGCCTTGCAATATCTTATCTTCTAATGCTACCGAGTCCCTTAAATATTACTATACAATGATTTCATAGGTTATCGTCACTGCCACTTTGAGATAATCTCAATAGGACTATGGATTATATGGCTATCCTTAACTTTAAACTTTCATCCAATACCCTAACCTAGGTCTTAGCTATGGTTTGGATTATTAGTTTTGTTTATCGATGCCATTTTTCTTATTTTGTGAGCTATTGACTTTTTATAATGGTTGTCCATTATTTCATGGTTATTCTCCATTCTTCATGCATGAGACTCTAACATCATAAGACCTATTGACTGTAACCAACCTAATTTTTACTTTGTTTCATTCATATCAGATGTGAGGGTTTCATCAATGATTCTATCTTTTTGTATGCAACGTATTCCTTAAAACTCTCAACCTTGTTTCTTCATATACCTTCTACATGCACATCTTAAAATGAAAGCTATAGGCAATTCATTTTATAGTGAAAATAAAAAATAGAGGGCAGATATATAACAAACTTGCTCTTTATTATCATAATGATTTTCACAACCTGAAGTCATTGTCATGTATAAGAAATCCATGTTACTCAACATAAATAGCTCTTGAAATAGCTTTGGCTACCATGCAAAACTCTTAAACGCCCTAAAGTCCTAGGAGCTCAACTTCTACATGAAATCTAAATACAACCAAAGCTTTCCCTCCCTTTACATGCACATTAAACCTTCTCTTTTCCCTTTGAACAAGGGAAAGATATATTTGAGATACATTTTAGTGAAATCCTTTTTTGACATAAGTTTCATATAAGAACACAACAACACTCATGCATCATTTAAGAATAAAAGACTCAAAAAGAACTAACTAAACCCAACCTTTAATAATGCCAAAAACCTTAACGTTTGCATCATACTGTAGTTTAATGTTTTATATAATCAATTCAATTTACACACCGACCCCTAAAATCAAAGTTATGTACCACGTACCATATCCTCCTTTTTGACTATTTGTCTTGTAGAAATTTATTATTTGTATGGTATGACCTCCAGCAAGAAAAGCAAAAAGGATTCGAATATTGCTGTTTGAGCCACAAAAGATACCATCTTGATTCGAATACTGAGCCAGCTTTTAGTATACCACAATTTTTTCCACTCAGCAACCAACTCTTTTTCCCTACCTATGACGTATTAGTATCAGCTATAAATTTTCTCAACTCATTCTTTCGGTATATGGGTCTTTATTTCTTTGCAAGTAATACCCAAGAAGGAATGCAAACTCCTCAAGTTTGAAGGAAAGGCTTGAGAATACATCTTAAGTGGTGGTTTGAAAATGAAAAGAACGGTGAAAGCTTGTACATTTCTGGATTAAGTTAAACATCAGGAAGATAAAAAACAGACCAGCTGATTAATAGATGAGAGGAGGGGTGACTCTGTTAAGAAATATCATTAGTGCTTCACATTGTGGTAGTAATTACTGCGTGTAAATGTAATATTTATAATATTACATTAGTGTGAAGATGTACATGAGTCGTTATAAACAACTTATATATTAGAATTAGCATATAATTAGCATATGATTAAGATATTGTCATTATAATAGACTGGAAGATATTTCAGTTGAGCTAATATCCTAGAATATAGCAGACATCCTCTTAT
Organism: Sequoiadendron giganteum; assembly: GCA_007115665.2. NCBI lineage: Eukaryota > Viridiplantae > Streptophyta > Pinopsida > Cupressales > Cupressaceae > Sequoiadendron > Sequoiadendron giganteum. The sequence continues at coordinate 473,564,012 of CM021101.1, read as the reverse complement.
ATATATGGAATGGAAAGAAGAGAAGCACGTGTATTATTTTACGTTGAATTATTTGCAGCTTCATTATCAGATTTTCTCTGATACTCAAGATTAAAAGTGAAAGGGTTTATTGTCCATGGCAATGAAGTTTGGAGTTGGGGTTGCAGTACTTGTATTCACCATTTTCACCTCTTTGCTGATTGCTGAATTTTCAAGTTGTGCAGGTAAATGATCTGCCATTCCCTAAAACAAAAAGTTTCATCCATAGATATATATAGATGGTTCTACTTTTGAATTGTATCAATAATTTGAATATGTTGATGTACTGGTGCCAAGAACAGGTAGACAGTGTTTGAAGTCTGATCTGCACTCTGATGCGAAATCCAAGGTATATATACAGTGACTCTGTAAAATTCTTAGTCGATCCAGTTAAACATAATGAATTTAAGATGATATAAGTTGTATTGTTGCAGGAGGGTAGTCGTGCATTAGCAAGCATATCCCATGGCAATGCTGAAAATGAAGGTATGAGTAGAAAATCAACGGAGGAGTTTGAGACACAGGATTATGGTTCAGTTGATCCTTCTCCTTCTTTACGAAAACCCCCACACAAACCGATTAATAGTCGGTGATGGCTGAGCACTTGAAGAGGAAGAGCAGGATGGTATCTTAATGTTTTTTACTATATATTTGTTTTTTACTATATAATAGCATGAAGATTATATAACACTTCTGCTCATAAATAATGATGTCCAAAAATTTATTGTCTACAGTATTTTATGAAAATTGAAGGACTGCCTCAAATATCTTTGGGTTTAATTTTTAGGCGACTTCTAAGAATTTTGATTTTGTATTTCTGCTAGTTTAGTTATAAGATAATTTCTGATTTAAATGCATGTTGTTTTATAATATGCTAATCTGTTATATAAAAAAATGTAAATATTTATATAATTAAATTATTTTTATAAAAATAAAAATAAAATTGAGAGACTAAAACTGCTGAGAAGAAAACAACCACTGTAATGTATATACTGATAAAATTGCACAATTTTCTTATTAGAAATATTGTATGGGATGGTGTATGCACCTTCTGAGCTCCATGGAATGCACTCCATGCTTTTTGAATCGAATTTTCACCTTAGATTGTTTGGGTTCCATAGTGTAATGACTATTTGCAGGTCTTTGGAGTTTAGTGAACTTGTTCTGTAATAGTTCTTATTCGTTCATTGTATATGGTTTGATATTCATGACATGAGTACCAAAAACTCAATATTGTAGAATTTTCTTTTCTTTTGAAGCTATCTTGAGGTGTATCTTTGTGTTTAGTTTTTTTTGAATAGAGTGTTTGTATTTGTTGATAGATTTTATATTTTAATATTTTATATTTTATTGTTAAACATTTAAATTAAATTTATAAGAATTTATTTCAAAAAATAGGAGTTAGTAAGTAAAATACGTAATTAGTGATTGTTTATAGAGTATTAAAGTAAGATTTTGATATATTTTAAATAATATTGTCGATGATATAAAAATTATATTGGATAGTTATTGTAAGGTCTACTATTCTTTTAATGCTTGTGATTAGTAACTCTTAAAATTCTACTGAACTAAATAATATTTTACATGTTTTTAATCATTTGATTTGTAGATTTCATGTTAATAATGTTTGTCAACTATGTGTTTAATTAACTATTCATTAATGTTAGTTTGATTTAATGAAAAATAAATAATAATTTAACTTAGTGTGTAATAATGATGTCCACAGCATTTATTGTCTACAGTATTTTATGAAAATTGAAGGACTGCCTCAAATATCTTTGGGTTTAATTTTTAGGCGACTTCTAAGAATTTTGTTTTTGTATTTCTGCTAGTTTAGTTATAAGATAATTTCTGATTTAAATGCATGTTGTTTTATAATATGCTAATCTGTTATATAAAAAAATGTAAATATTTATATAATTAAATTATTTTTATAAAAATAAAAATAAAATTCAGAGACTAAAACTGTTGAGAAGAAAACAACCACTGTAATGTATATACTGATAAAATTGCACAATTTTCTTATTAGAAATATTGTATGGGATGGTGTATGCACCTTCTGAGCTCCATGGAATGCACTCCATGATTTTTGAATCGAATCTTCACCTTAGATTGTTTGGGTTCCATAGTGTAATGACTATTTGCAGGTCTTTGGAGTTTAGTGAACTTGTTCTGTAATAGTTCTTATTCGTTCATTGTATATGGTTTGATATTCGTGACATGAGTATAAAATCAACGAAGGAGGTTGAGACACAGGATTATGGATCATATGATCCTTCTCCTTCTTTAAAAAATACCCCACACCATGATGTTAATAGTCGGTGATGGTTGAGCACTTAAAGAGGAAGAGCAGGATGGTATCTTAATCTTATATAGGATCTAATGAATAGCATGAAGATTATATAAAAATTCTTCATATAAATAATGGTTCCCACATCATTTATTGTCTACAACATTTTATGAAAATCAAGCTATGAGTAGAAAATCAACGAAGTTTGAGACATGGGATTATGGTTTAGATAGTCCTTCTCCTTCTTTCAGACTACCTCCAGACCATGATATTAATAATTGGTGATGGCTGAGCACTTAAAGAGGAAGAACATGATGGTATCGTAATCTTCCTGGGAGATGGAAAAAAAAGTGCAATCTGATTCCAAAAATTTTGAAAAATATAATTTTAAAATCTATAGAAAAAATGTGATGAGACTCTTGTTTGCATCATCTTCAAATTCCTCACGGTTTAGCCACTATAGGTGCTCAAATGTGAATATTTAGTTAAAAATAATAATTACAGTGTCGAGTTTGGCCAAAAAAATTAAATCACTATTGTGGGATCGCCCACATTGGAGTTATATTTTGATGGATCTAAGTGTATTATTGGATCTGGTATGGGGGTTATAATAACTCGCTCACGAGAGAGCCTATTCCCTTGTCTTATCGCTTAAAATTCCTATGCACAAACAACACCAAAAAGTATGAAGCATTACTTTTTGGAAAACGTGCCACTTTAATTATGAGAGCTCAAGACATTAAGATATTTGGTGATTCAATTTTAGTACACTATTGACAAAATCCCATGAAAATATAATAAACATGTTGATTCAATGGAGAATGTGGCTTCCCTTATATCAACTCAAGACCCTTTGAAAGATTTCACATTTATTGTGCATACATTTATCAAACCATCAATAGACGATAACATGGAAGAAGTATTATCAACCAATGTGGAAAGGTCTAGTGAATGGTACACACTGATATTTAATTATTTAAAAGATGATACCTTTCATGAGCTGACAAATAAGAACACTCGAGCTCACCTTCAAAATATTGCATCTAAATATATAATTCTAACCGATATTTTGTATCGAAGGTCCTTTTATGATCTCTTACTTAGATTCCTTAATAATCTGAAATCCCCATTGCACTTGAACAAGCTCATGTAGTTGCTTGTGGAGGCCATTTTGGAGGAAGATCATTAGTTCAAAAACTAATTTGCAAAGGATACTATTGGAGACATTTGGAACAAGATTGATTTTCATGTACATTAATAAATGCCGCAAATGTCAAGAACATGGTAATCTGATTCATGCTCCTACCTCTGAACTTCATTCTCAAGCTCCTATTTGGCCCTTTTTGGTATGGGGTTTGGATCTTATTGGAAAAATATCACCACCTTCCTCTATCGAGGATACATTCATAATCATTGCAACAAATTATTTCACAAAATGGGTAGAATTTATTCCTCTTTGTTCAACAACTACCGATGTAGTATGTCATTTCATATTGGAACACAATATTGCATGCTTTGAACTTCCTTCCACATTAGTTTCAAATAATGGGACACCATTCAGGAATAAGGATGTGAAGAAGTTCTTAGAGACGTTTAACATCCAATATCATTTTTCAACACCCACTACCAGCAATCTAATGGTTAGGTTGAATCAACTAATAAAACCCTTGAGAAAATTTAAAAGCAAATGATAAGCAAACATAATAAGGATTCTAGCACACACAACTAACATATGCGCTACGGGCCTATTGTACGAATGCTAGATTATCTATTTGGACTACACCTTATAACCTTGTTTATGGAACCAAGTCAATAATTCCCTTGGAGTTAGAGATTCATACATTAAGAATCACTCTTCGGGTTTGTGCAGGATGATCATGGAAAAAAGAGGCCCTTAAGTGGCAAAAAAATCTGAAAAATTAGAGTTAGGAAACTTGACATAAAAAATTGAATAAGTTATCCATATTGTTTCAAAAATATGCAAGAATAGAATTTGTACCAAATTGAATGTAGTTTCTAAATTACTAGGCTTATTTACAAAAAATTAAAATCTATTTGGTGAAATTTTGAAATTTCAATACAGTAGTACATAAATTTCAGGGAAAAATAAGAAGTAGGTGTTTGTCTGACCACCCTAACCACATTAAAATGATAATATTTTTTTATAATATTTTAGATATAAGTAGAGTACTCATGTCCCGATGTGATGCATATTTTTTTGTAATTTGTTTCCAAGTAAATAATTAATTATAGATTTTATATGAAAACTTTTTAAAAATATAAATACTCATATGTCTGACCACCTTAACCTGGTCAAAACTTCGTGAAATTCATTTTTTTCTTTTTTAATCTCCTAGTATGAAAAGTATATAATGTGACACATCTTTTGGATTCAAAAAATATGATACTGTTTCAAATTTATAAATGTTTTTCAATCAGCCTAAAAATCAGGACTTTAGTTGTAATTCAATAGAAAATGAATAATAATTATTTATTAAATTCAATGTAGAGAATAATTTAAATATGTGGAAATGTGAGAATCTCCTTTAAAAACACTTTACATTTTATCAATTTTGGGTAAAAAAAAAATCGTCAGCCACATACACATCATATTGCCACTTTTTGGCTCATCATGATCCTACACATACCCCTTCAGGGACTTATGAATGATAATAATTATAAGAAATGAATGATTACATCAAATTTAAATTATTAATGAACAATGCATTAACACTCTTGATCACCCTCAAGCTTACTCTAGAAGAAAACAACGCAGTTACAATGATAATGCCATCCCTTGGTTATTCCATAATGTTTTTTTGGTGTTATGTGAAAATAAATGTACCGTAAATGCCACCCCAACTAAAAAAGGAAAGTTCAATCCTAAGTGGCTAGGACCTTACATAATCGATGAAAGTTATGGGTCTGGAGCATACACGTTAACAAAAATGGATGATACACCTATTAAGGAGCCTATTAATTATGTGCATTTAGTCAATACTATATGTAAACTTCTTGTAGTGTGAATGATAAAGTGGTGGTGTTAGAGTTAGTGGATAAAATTCTATATTCTCTCATATTGCTTCATTCCTGAAAAATAATTGTTTGTGTGTCTTGAATACTAAAGTAATTGTTTAAACTAATTTTTAGGTGGTTAAAATTTTACGTTTCATAATATTCAAGTCCATTTGGTCTGTTGTGTTAGATTTGATCCTTATATGCATTTAATTTTTTATAATTAGATCTTAGGTGCATTGAATTTGGCATTACTTTAAAATCATATTATTGCATATGGAAGAAACTATAATAGTTTTAATTAGGTCACATAGAACATGTTAAATCATGGAGACATTTATTAAATATTTTGACAAATATTATTTGATAAATTACATTTCCATTTAAGTTAAGACACATAAGCATAAGCAATCAACCAAATCTAAACAATCATATATATATAGATCACAAATTTTTAAATACATGTCATCAAATATACAATGCTAGGGTGGCCTATGGCTACTACATCCCTCTGGATCTAGTGATCGCTTCTATCTAGAGATAGTCCATCGAGAGATGGTAGTATGCGATCGTGATTATGAACTGATAACAGAATCCAAAGCATACTATAGACCATGTGCTTGTCCAACAACAACGATCTCCCATCCAACAACCTCTAGCCAATCTCACTCTATGCGATCTTTGTCTACCTGTAGCTTGGCTACCTCTAAATGAAGTCTATCAATATTCATTGGACTTTGAGACAACCAATACTCCTCATATGCAGCCTTGAATCAATCAACACAACTAGTATCAACCTCATACACTGCTCAATCTGACATAAGGCTCGAATAGCTTCAGGTCTCACTCAACGATGGGTGGGGGCACATAGTTTGTATCAAAAGTCGGATTGAAGACTAAAGGAAGCACTATCTCTATAGAAAATTATAGGTAGATATACTAACAATCTCTCAAAAACCTTATAAGATATAAATCATAAACATAATTAGTATGCATCATGATATACATATATAAATTAAAGACATAAGCATGAACATAGGCATAATCATAACAATAAATAAAATTTCATCACCTAGATCCTCAAACGGCTATGGAAAGACAACCTCATTATGTGTAGGAGACATGGAGAATGTTCTAGCCTCTCAATGTTGGTAAGTGTTGTTGTGTGACATTGCTACCGACTGCTCTTTGTTAACATGAGTAGGAGCTAGATCTCCCCACTTGTGAGAATTGGACCCTCGTCTGTCATACCACTGCCCTCACTCATCAACTTCTTCTCCTCCTCCTCTCTGTCTCCCTCCTACCCCTCATAGTTTGGGTCCACAAACTCATCATAGTACTCATCTATCTCATTTGCAAATAGATCTAATGCCATGCGCCCTGTATCCTCACCTATCTCATCCTCCTCAGCCCTCTGATTTGGAAGTGGTCTTGTAAAGCCTATATGCTGATCCATTAGGAATATAGGTGTTGGTCGTGTTGCTACTCACCACTCCTCATATGCATCAATAGCATTGAATTCATCAGTGTCAAATATTGGGGGCATGTCGAGATCTATGTCATTTGAATCACTAGATCTAACATCATCTACTATCAATTTCTTAGTATCTCCCAGCCTCTGGGCAATCTGCACTGATCACCTGTAAAAAGGGTGTGTTGCTAGTGGTACCTATATCTAACAAAACTACTGCTTGACATGATCATAATAGAATGGTCTTACTACATAATCATGTTGACCTAGATAAAACCTATCCCTCTACATCCTCCTCAATTATCGGGTATCATCTGGCCACTATGGTATCAACTAGTATGGTATCCAAAGGACCTCCTCCTGATCTAGTTTCAATAAAATAAAACTCTCAAAAAATGTAAATTCCCATAGTGTCCTGACTGCCTCAGTGGATAGCTGAATTCACATGGATATCCTAAAGATGATATAGATGGAAACCCTATTGACCTAGTGCATGTGATATGCTCTAGGCACCACACCTACACTAGTGTACAATGTACTATACTATCGACCTCATGGTATGCAAACCACCATAGATCATAATACAAATGTGAAAGGATCTTGAGGCCCTAGGAATATACGGTCCTTTAGTGTGCCATATGTCATATCATGTGGACTATTCCTCTATCTAGATGTGCTCCCTGAAAATTAGGGATGAGTACTAGCGCCACTATGAAAATCATGATCCATATCAAAAGTGGTGAACATGAGTAAAGTAGCTATGATAACATAATGTGTGGTCCCACGATCTCATCCCAAATAGGACCTTCAAGGTAAAAATGAATATCGTATGTCATCTCACGAAATGACCATTCCCCTATGAAATAGACTCTCTTTCCTTGAATCAGAACACAAGGAATGCAATGTACATCCTCTAGAGTGATTGTCATCTCGCCTATAGGTAGATGAAATATGCAGGTATCGACATCTCATCTCTCTACAACTGCTATCAACGTAGCATCATGGTACCTCATGGGAGGCATGAGGTATACCCAATCTAATCTAGTGGTGTATAAGGTCTGAGTGTCTACCTCCAATAACGTTGAGACAAGGTCTCGTAGGTACAAAAATTTCTATTACCAAGATGTTGTTGTGACTAAGGTGGAATCTAATAAAAAAAGCAAAAAATATTCTATAAGCATTCTAAAATAATCAATCTATACATCAATAGTCAAAAAGTACATAGTAAATTTGTTCTAGGATACATTTATAAGGGTTCTGGACACTTTATTCCCTATTTGGGACACTTCACGAAAAAGTGGGACACTTCATGAAAAAGGGACACTTTACGAAAAAGGGGATACTTTGTGAAAAAAGGGATGATTTGTGAATTTTTCTTCTAGGGTCCTAAATCCATCTAAAAATGCATAAAACATAACATACATGGATAAAAACAAAGCTAAGGTAGAGAAGAATCGACTCACTTGATGTTGCAGCTCACCTCAAGCTATTTCCTCCCATAGGTTCTTGAGTCGTAGAGGCACGTATTCTTGATGGCTCACCATCTCCACTTACTCTCCAAAAAATTCAAACTACAAGAAGGCAATTTAAATACAAAATTATTACTCATTACTTCAGTTTTACCCATATATATTTTAAATTTAGGTCTTTTGCATATTAGGGTTAAAAGTTCTTTTTATTCAAACTAGCATATCAGGGGCTAGTGAAATTCATTGTTCACACCGTTTGTTGCATTGGAATCATGGTTTTGCTCATGTTCTTATAAAATGTCTATCACTATGTTGCATGGCACTTGGGAATACCCTATGATATGACTTATCTAATTCGATGTGGTTAGACTGCTACCTTCATTCCACCTCCATTAAGCAAGGGAAACCAATTGGGGGCATACATCTACGCTCAAATATGATTTCATAAAGAAGTTTAATATGCGGAAATTTCAAAAACCAACGAATATGTATTGTAGGATGTGGTTCCTAACATTGTGGTTTTGTAGATAACTATAGTGGGGGCTTCATTCTCCCATTCTTGCAAAACAATCCATATGACTATCCTTCCATGAAATAAAGTTTACTATTTGGAGTCCTTTAGCTTGCATATGCATGTAAAGTTATATGGGTACTAAAGTGGGGGATAAATGTGGCAAAACAAAATCTACTCCCTTCTTGGAGATAATGCAATTCCTTGCTTAATTTGGACCTATTTTGGTACCCTTGCATTCATGACCCTTTAAATCATCATTAATAGGCCCCTAAGACCCTTTATTTCAGATATCAAGGCTTACTTCAACTAAAATACCAACAAAATCAACAAAAGAATTAAAATTTCTAACAACCCATCATTGTACCACCTCAAAAAAACTAGATTGCGACTCATATACCACCTTGGGTGTATGAGTCTCCCTAGGTGGGACCCATACACCACAAGTGGCGTATGAGTCCTGTGTGGCCTGTTTTTAGGGTTTTAGTAGGAGATTCAAGTTTTTAATTCAAAATTTTAGTTTATATTGTCTTTTGAGATCTAAATAATGGTAAATTAGGTGTATTTCCTATATAAACAAGCTTCCAAGCCATTATTTTTGTCTAGAGAAATCAATTCAAGATCTAAGCATTCACAAGCATTCAAGTATTCTTTCATAAGAGCATTCAAAAACAAGTAGGAAGAAAATGTGAAGCCTTGGAGCAGCATTAAACTACTTATGTAGGTATTCAAGCTCACTTTATTTCAAGATCTAACATTGTCAAGGATTTATTATGGTTGCCTATGGTGACTCATGATGGATTCTAGGTTGGGGAAATGCAACTAGCCATTCAGCCAAGCCTAATGAATTTTTTCCTAAGTGATTCCATCCTCCATTGTCACTCTACTTTCAGCCTAGAAGGAAGGTGCATGCATTATTATGACTTATTAGGGTGATTAGGGATCTCTAAAGTGATTCATTAATCTTCATGTTTCATTCATGCATCTCATTATAGCACATTAGAATAGGGTTGCATTGCATTTAAAATTTACTAATCTTAGATACACTTAAGGTTAAGATTTATGTTCACATTTACATTTAAGATCCATTGTTTCTATCCAAGTTTAACTACTGAACTAGGGGTTTGACTGAGGAAAACCACCCATAAGAAAATCAACGCTATATTATGTTTTGTTGGTCTTTTTTATAGGTTTAGATTCAGAAATCAAATTAGGAAGAAAGAGTAGAGATTGAAGGGTAGATATGGACCTTGAATTTCCAAAAAAGTAGAAGGACACTAATACACCACAAGTGGTGTATGAGTCCTAGTACATCTAATTTTCTAGATTTTTGAAGATATTGAGTCTACAGTGCCAAATTCTTATTTTATTTTTGAAACCCTAGACTGGGAAAAATATGCTCATCCTAGCGTATGAGTCCTAATGTTCCCTAAATTGTGCATTTTTAGAGCTTTAGAGCTTATTCTCAATATATTCAAATCCCTAGGTGCATCATTTTGATTTCTTAGTCTTTTATTTTATTTTGCATTCATTTCTAGGTTATTTGTTGAATTTTCCACATCATTAAGTTTCATAATTAGGTCTTGCATGTCATTTGTCTTTCCAAGCTCGGGCTTGGTGGTGAACCCCTTTTAGTATCTAATCATACCCTAGGACAACCTTTAGTAGATCTCTTTCCTTCATTCCATCCTTCGATTGAGATCTATAGGGTTTCCTTGAGTGAAACAAGAGTGTGAAATAAGAACCCCATCATTGTGCCTCATCACCTCAAAGATAGAAGGCACCCTATTTTTGTTGTTTCAAATGAAAATCCTTTTTGCCATTGTTATCTATATTTTCACTAAAAATGATTAATTGAATAAATGAATAATTACACAAAGTTCATTCTTAGTAACTGTGGATGCTAAAATCTGCAAAATGTTGCTTATAACATTGACATAAGGTTAGCATTGTTAGCAAATCACAACATCCCTATGAGATAATGAATCATGTTTAACATGCAAAACAAAACTCTAAAAGACCAAATAAGAAAACTTGAAAGCATATTCAAACAATATCCATATCTATCCCATAGTGGGAATGGTGCCTTCTTAAATGTGGAAAGAAAAGCCCTTTCCCACCCCCTTGATAAGAAAAACCTGCAAATGATAGATGATGAAGAGAAAGATTGATTCTCAAATGAAGAGAGCAACGTTGCCTCAAGATGTGTTGTAGTCAAACTGTGTTGTGATGAGCAAGATTAGTTCTCTCGTGTGGAGAGTAACCTTGCCTAAAGATGTGTTGTGTTGTTTGAAGGAGAGAAGCCTTCAACTTATAGTTGAACTTGAAGAGAGGGGAGGCCAAATTGATGAATGTGGGATCATTCATGGGCCAATGATAAGATGCCACTTGTCAAGGTGTGAGAGGGTAAGGAATGTGCAAGTCTTGGCCAATGTGCCAACTTCAAATATGAATTTGCATGAAATGACATGAAAGGTGCATTAAATGCCAAGTTTGACTTGTGCAAGAGACATGTGTAAGAGCATTTAATGTTTTGTTGGAAGGGACAAATCCCTTGGAGGGAAGATTCAAATTGGAAGAATATTTCATCTTGATGCCCTTTTGAAAGTAATTAGAAAAATTGATAAATCAAATAATTGATTTATTGGTGCAAGTGGGTGGGTTAGTTGAGAGTTTAGATTTGACTCTAGTTGAGTCAAAAGCTAGAGAATGGTAATTATGATTTGAAGTTAATTAATTTAGATTAATTAACTTGGGGGTTTTAGGGATTTGATATTTGATTTAAATCAGTTTGATTTAGCAAATCAAAGAAGAAGAACTTAGGACTTAATGAAATAATTTGATTTATTTAATCAAGTTTAATGAACCTTAGGGATTTAATGAATAAAATATTTTAATTGATTAATAGAAGAAATGAATGTTAATTAGAGCGGAATGCATGATGCATGATGTTAGTTTTGCATGTCTATAGTAACCATATAATTGTTGCAACTATCCTAGGCCACTTTAAGGGGGAAATTATCTTTACTTTAAACAATATTGGTAGCACAAGCCTGTGAGTTTTTGAAGTTTTTCTAAGATATTTTATGAATGAATTTGAGATCACAAGCATTTGACAACATAATAGAACTAAACATTATTATAATGCAACCATAAAAGATATGTTACTGTTTCTAATTTGCTATATCATTATTATGAGGAAATTCCATTTAATTTACTTGATGAATGTCCACTGCATCTTTGACTCTTATTATCCACAATATTTCCCTAAGTGTTAAATTCATTACAAACTATCCCTGGACCTTTAATATGCATGTTCTTGACTTTGAAAGTTTCCTATCCATGTTCATACCAATTAGCAACCCTATAATTATCTCTAGAACTCCCATTCAAACCCTATAAACCTCACTCATGCTTTTGTGTCATATATCACAATGAGTCTCTTCTATCTCACAAAGGACTATCCTATTGGCATCCTATGCGATTTTCCTTTGATGTAGTTATTTCCCTTATTATTTTGTTAATTGTGACTATCCTAATGGAGGATTGGCCTCATAATTGTGGTTGTTCTCCTTCACTTGACATTGCACTTGCAATGTTTCATTGTACTTAGTACATGGTGATCCATTTCTTTTTGACATTTGTCATGTTGACTTTATTGTCCAAAAATTCTTTGATGAATCCTTATCATGGTCTATCTCCTTAAAATGAAAGAAAATGTGGTGGGTGGAAAAATGGGTAAATAAAGGATGTATGCACCTACACTTTCTTATTTCATTAGGAAAAATACATCCCCAAATGTAGGACTGAATTTCAACCCTTAGGTGAGTCAATCCTATTGGATGTCTTGGCTATTTTTTTGTATGACAAGATGGGGTAAATATGCTTGGAATGCACTTTTGGGAGAAAAAATAAAAATACTAAATAGACTCAATTATGCAATATAAAACTTGAATCATCAATTTAAGGCATAATAGAATCAAAAACAACAAAATGTGAAAAGATCCAAGGAGGGTAAGTTGATGTGTACTAGTCACCAAAAGTTTTTGTTGAGTGTCCTCGTAGGAAAAATTCGCTCTAGGGTGAATGGGTCTTGCTATATGGATCCAAAACTTGATTTAATAGTCCTCTACTCTTGAATCTGCACTCTTAATTCCTTGAGATCTCTCTGTCAAAAAGTCAAAAGTAAAATTTGCAAGTAAGATTCCATGTCTTGACAACTTTGATGCCAAATTTGACAAGTTTACAAAATTCTACTTTGGGTCAATCTTCAATCCTTCTTCACTTACAAATCTGCACATAAAAAGAGAGGAAAATTTGTTTGCTTTAGGTGAATGGGGGTTTTCCATGGTCAAACACCATTTTGGTTATTAAACCTTGAAATGGAATAATGATAAAAGGAAGGAATGAAGAATTAACACCAGCTTGCTGTAAGTTACCAAACCCTTTAATGGATTCCCTTGGAGGACTAAAGTCTAACACGTCTCTCCAAGGATTAGATCTTGCATGAAATGGCTTGATTGGATGCTTGAAAACTTGAAACCTACATCACAATGTCAGCTCCAAAAACATGCATGAACACACATAAAATTTGACATCATGATGGGATCTTGAATGTTGCTATAGATGAATGATATAAATCTGATCTTGAATGTTGCTATATAGATGAATGATAAATCTGATCTTGAATGCTCTTGAAAATAATATTTTCTCTTGTGAAAGTTGCCTTCCTTTTAGATGTTTTGAATTGACAAAAATACCTATCTATTTATAGATGATTTTCTAATTTCCCAACAATTAAAATTCAGGATCTGGCAATTGCAACTTGAATTGTGATCGTTCGAATACCACAAAAATCATATTTAAAATGGGGTCCTAAGTCTAAGGAGGACCCATTCACCCTTGGGAAAAAGGGTCGTAGGCCCTAAACCTAGGACACACATTTTCCAAGATGTATAATTTGATGTTTGCAATTTTTTAATATGGGTTCCCCTTTTAGAAAATGGGATTAATTAGGCTTTTAAATGTATAATTGGGTCAATTAGAGGCTTAATTAATTCCAATTTAATTAAGGGACCCAAACATAGTGTGAAAATGTAAAGGTGTACATTTTATAGTACACCACTTATTTATGGCAATCCTCTACTTATATTATCCTTATAAGGTGGCAGTCATCATTTTTTAACTATCACAAACCTACTTTTGACATAACCCATGTCAAATTTTCATGACTATTATTGTGGATCATCATGATATAAGCGTATGCCCCCTATTAATAGCAGATGATTATCTTATGTTCTTTCAATGCTATCTTCACTATATGCTTTTGGAACTTCATATTGATTGTCCTTTCATATCAAAACTATCTTAGCCTTGCAATATCTTATCTTCTAATGCTACCGAGTCCCTTAAATATTACTATAGAATGATTTCATAGGTTATCGTCACTGCCACTTTGAGATAATCTCAATAGGACTATGGATTATATGGCTATTCTTAACTTTAAACTTTCATCCAATACCCTAACCTAGGTCTTAGCTATGGTTTGGATTATTAGTTTTGTTTATGGATGCCATTTTTCTTATTTTGTGAGCTATTGACTTTTTATAATGGTTGTCCATTATTTCATGGTTATTCTCCATTCTTCATGCATGAGACTCTAACATCATAAGACCTATTCACTGTAACCAACCTAAAAGTCAAAAAGTCAAAATTCCTTAATTCCTAATTCCTTGAGATCTCTCTGTCAAAAAGTCAAAAGTAAAATTTGCAAGTAAGATTCCATGTCTTGACAACTTTGATGCCAAATTTGACAAGTTTACAAAATTCTACTTTGGGTCAATCTTCAATCCTTCTTCACTTACAAATCTGCACATAAAAAGAGAGGAAAATTTGTTTGCTTTAGGTGAATGGGGGTTTTCCATGGTCAAACACCATTTTGGTTATTAAACCTTGAAATGGAATAATGATAAAAGGAAGGAATGAAGAATTAACACCAGCTTGCTGTAAGTTACCAAACCCTTTAATGGATTCCCTTGGAGGACTAAAGTCTAACACGTCTCTCCAAGGATTAGATCTTGCATGAAATGGCTTGATTTGATGCTTGAAAACTTGAAACCTACAACACAATGTTAGCTCCAAGAACATGCATGAAAACACATAAAATTTGACATCATGATGGGATCTTGAATGTTGCTATAGATGAATGATATAAATCTAATCTTGAATGTTGTTATATAGATGAATGATAAATCTGATCTTGAATGCTCTTGAAAATAATATTTTCTCTTGTGAAAGTTGCATTCTTTTTAGATGTTTTGAATTCACAAAAATACCTATCTATTTATAGATGATTTTCTAATTTCCCAACAATTAAAATTCAGGATCTGGCAATTGCAACTTGAATTGGGATCATTCGAATACCACAAATATTATATTTAAAATGGGGTCCTAAGTCTAAGGAGGACCCATTCACCCTTGGGAAAATGGGTCATAGGCCCTAAACCTAGGACACACATTTTCCAAGATGTATAATTTGATGTTTGCAATTTTTTAATATAGGTTCCCCTTTCAGAAAATGGGATTAATTAGGCTTTTAAATGTATAATTGGGTCAATTAGAGGCTTAATTAATTCCAATTTAATTAAGGGACCCAAACATAGTGTGAAAATGTAAAGGTGTACATTTTATAGTACACCACTTATTTATGGCAATCCTCTACTTATATTATCCTTATAAGGTGACAGTCATCATTTTTTAACTATCACAAACCTACTTTTGACATAACCCATGTCAAATTTTCATGACTATTATTGTGGATCATCATGATATAAGCGTATGCCCCCTATTAATAGCAGATGATTATCTTATGTTCTTTCAATGCTATCTTCACTATATGCTTTTGGAACTTCATATTGATTATCCTTTCATATCAAAACTATCTTAGCCTTGCAATATCTTATCTTCTAATGCTACCGAGTCCCTTAAATATTACTATACAATGATTTCATAGGTTATCGTCACTGCCACTTTGAGATAATCTCAATAGGACTATGGATTATATGGCTATCCTTAACTTTAAACTTTCATCCAATACCCTAACCTAGGTCTTAGCTATGGTTTGGATTATTAGTTTTGTTTATCGATGCCATTTTTCTTATTTTGTGAGCTATTGACTTTTTATAATGGTTGTCCATTATTTCATGGTTATTCTCCATTCTTCATGCATGAGACTCTAACATCATAAGACCTATTGACTGTAACCAACCTAATTTTTACTTTGTTTCATTCATATCAGATGTGAGGGTTTCATCAATGATTCTATCTTTTTGTATGCAACGTATTCCTTAAAACTCTCAACCTTGTTTCTTCATATACCTTCTACATGCACATCTTAAAATGAAAGCTATAGGCAATTCATTTTATAGTGAAAATAAAAAATAGAGGGCAGATATATAACAAACTTGCTCTTTATTATCATAATGATTTTCACAACCTGAAGTCATTGTCATGTATAAGAAATCCATGTTACTCAACATAAATAGCTCTTGAAATAGCTTTGGCTACCATGCAAAACTCTTAAACGCCCTAAAGTCCTAGGAGCTCAACTTCTACATGAAATCTAAATACAACCAAAGCTTTCCCTCCCTTTACATGCACATTAAACCTTCTCTTTTCCCTTTGAACAAGGGAAAGATATATTTGAGATACATTTTAGTGAAATCCTTTTTTGACATAAGTTTCATATAAGAACACAACAACACTCATGCATCATTTAAGAATAAAAGACTCAAAAAGAACTAACTAAACCCAACCTTTAATAATGCCAAAAACCTTAACGTTTGCATCATACTGTAGTTTAATGTTTTATATAATCAATTCAATTTACACACCGACCCCTAAAATCAAAGTTATGTACCACGTACCATATCCTCCTTTTTGACTATTTGTCTTGTAGAAATTTATTATTTGTATGGTATGACCTCCAGCAAGAAAAGCAAAAAGGATTCGAATATTGCTGTTTGAGCCACAAAAGATACCATCTTGATTCGAATACTGAGCCAGCTTTTAGTATACCACAATTTTTTCCACTCAGCAACCAACTCTTTTTCCCTACCTATGACGTATTAGTATCAGCTATAAATTTTCTCAACTCATTCTTTCGGTATATGGGTCTTTATTTCTTTGCAAGTAATACCCAAGAAGGAATGCAAACTCCTCAAGTTTGAAGGAAAGGCTTGAGAATACATCTTAAGTGGTGGTTTGAAAATGAAAAGAACGGTGAAAGCTTGTACATTTCTGGATTAAGTTAAACATCAGGAAGATAAAAAACAGACCAGCTGATTAATAGATGAGAGGAGGGGTGACTCTGTTAAGAAATATCATTAGTGCTTCACATTGTGGTAGTAATTACTGCGTGTAAATGTAATATTTATAATATTACATTAGTGTGAAGATGTACATGAGTCGTTATAAACAACTTATATATTAGAATTAGCATATAATTAGCATATGATTAAGATATTGTCATTATAATAGACTGGAAGATATTTCAGTTGAGCTAATATCCTAGAATATAGCAGACATCCTCTTATATATATGGAATGGAAAGAAGAGAAGCACGTGTATTATTTTACGTTGAATTATTTGCAGCTTCATTATCAGATTTTCTCTGATACTCAAGATTAAAAGTGAAAGGGTTTATTGTCCATGGCAATGAAGTTTGGAGTTGGGGTTGCAGTACTTGTATTCACCATTTTCACCTCTTTGCTGATTGCTGAATTTTCAAGTTGTGCAGGTAAATGATCTGCCATTCCCTAAAACAAAAAGTTTCATCCATAGATATATATAGATGGTTCTACTTTTGAATTGTATCAATAATTTGAATATGTTGATGTACTGGTGCCAAGAACAGGTAGACAGTGTTTGAAGTCTGATCTGCACTCTGATGCGAAATCCAAGGTATATATACAGTGACTCTGTAAAATTCTTAGTCGATCCAGTTAAACATAATGAATTTAAGATGATATAAGTTGTATTGTTGCAGGAGGGTAGTCGTGCATTAGCAAGCATATCCCATGGCAATGCTGAAAATGAAGGTATGAGTAGAAAATCAACGGAGGAGTTTGAGACACAGGATTATGGTTCAGTTGATCCTTCTCCTTCTTTACGAAAACCCCCACACAAACCGATTAATAGTCGGTGATGGCTGAGCACTTGAAGAGGAAGAGCAGGATGGTATCTTAATGTTTTTTACTATATAATAGCATGAAGATTATATAACACTTCTGCTCATAAATAATGATGTCCAAAAATTTATTGTCTACAGTATTTTATGAAAATTGAAGGACTGCCTCAAATATCTTTGGGTTTAATTTTTAGGCGACTTCTAAGAATTTTGATTTTGTATTTCTGTTAGTTTAGTTATAATATAATTTCTGATTTAAATGCATGTTGTTTTATAATATGCTAATCTGTTATATAAAAAAATGTAAATATTTATATAATTAAATTATTTTTATAAAAATAAAAATAAAATTGAGAGACTAAAACTGTTGAGAAGAAAACAACCACTGTAATGTATATACTGATAAAATTGCACAATTTTCTTATTAGAAATATTGTATGGGATGGTGTATGCACCTTCTGAGCTCCATGGAATGCACTCCATGCTTTTTGAATCGAATTTTCACCTTAGATTGTTTGGGTTCCATAGTGTAATGACTATTTGCAGGTCTTTGGAGTTTAGTGAACTTGTTCTGTAATAGTTCTTATTCGTTCATTGTATATGGTTTGATATTCATGACATGAGTACCAAAAACTCAATATTGTAGAATTTTCTTTTCTTTTGAAGCTATCTTGAGGTGTATCTTTGTGTTTAGTTTTTTTGAATAGAGTGTTTTTATTTGTTGATAGATTTTATATTTTTATATTTTTTATTTTATTGTTAAACATTTAAATTAAATTTATAAGAATTTATTTCAAAAAATAAGAGTTAGTAAGTAAACTACATAATTAGTGATTGTTTATAGAGTATTAAAGTAAGATTTTGATATATTTTAAATAATATTGTCAATGATATAAAAATTATATTGGATAGTTATTGTAAGGTCTACTATTCTTTCAATGCTTGTGATTAGTAACTCTTAAAATTCTACTGAACTAAATAATATTTTACATGTTTTTAATCATTTGATTTGTAGATTTCATGTTAATAATGTTTGTCAACTATGTGTTTAATTAACTATTCATTAATGTTAGTTTGATTTAATGAAAAATAAATAATAATTTAACTTAGTGTGTAATAATGATGTCCACAGCATTTATTGTCTACAGTATTTTATGAAAATTGAAGGACTGCCTCAAATATCTTTGGGTTTAATTTTTAGGCAACTTCTAAGAATTTTGTTTTTGTATTTCTGCTAGTTTAGTTATAAGATAATTTCTGATTTAAATGCATGTTGTTTTATAATATGCTAATCTGTTATATAAAAAAATGTAAATATTTATATAATTAAATTATTTTTATAAAAATAAAAATAAAATTCAGAGACTAAAACTGTTGAGAAGAAAACAACCACTGTAATGTATATATTGATAAAATTGCACAATTTTCTTATTAGAAATATTGTATGGGATGGTGTATGCACCTTTTGAGCTCCATGGAATGCACTCCATGATTTTTGAATCGAATCTTCACCTTAGATTGTTTGGGTTCCATAGTGTAATGACTATTTGCAGGTCTTTGGCGTTTAGTGAACTTGTTCTGTAATAGTTCTTATTCGTTCATTGTATATGGTTTGATATTCGTGACATGAGTACCAAAAACTCAATATTGTAAAATTTTCTTTTCTTTTCAAGCTATCCTGAGGTGTATCTTTGTGTTTAGTTTTTTTGAATAGAGTGTTTGTATTTGTTGATAGATTTTATATTTTTATATTTTTTATTTCATTGTTAAACATTTAAATTGAATTTACAAGAATTTATTTCTAAAAATAGGAGTTAATAAGTAAAATATGTAATTAGTGATTGTTTATAGAGTATTAAAGTAAGATTTTGATATATTTTAAATAAGATTGTGAATGATATAAAAAGTATATTGGATAGTTATTGTAAGGTCTATTATTCTTTTAATGCTTGTGATTAGTAACTCTTAAAATTCTATCGAACTAAATAATATTTTACATGTTTTTAATCATTTGATTTGTAGATTTCATGTTAATAATGTTTGTCAACTATGTGTTTAATTAAATATTCATTAATGTTAGTTTGATTTAATGAAAAATAAATAATAATTTAACTTAGTGTGTAATTATAAAATTATTAACAAATAATATTTTTTTAATTCAATTTTATAAGTACTGATTTGATCTGAATGAACTATGATTATATGTTATGTTAATCTTAATTTTCATATTTTTCTTATAAAATAGATTTAAAACTACCTACACATATTCAATTAAATAAAAACATAAATGATAAAGGAAATGTTGACTAAATGGTGAGATTTAATCACACTAATTCAAAAGATTGATTTATCTCTATGCTAGTAACACATGATGTTTAATCTAAATTATAATTGTGAGGTATGTGGACTTAATTAAACTATTGATAGGAAAATAAAATAATTATATTTCCTTTTCTTTGGCTATATATAATATATCAATAGCATGGATGCACACTCCCATACAAGGTCATCCTAAGGGTATTATAGAGAATCTTCATTATGTTTGAAAAGATAAGGATATGAGGTAAATCATGTTTTTGATAGACAATTGACAGCCTATTATGAATACAAGTGGATGTGTTTCACTCAATGTTGAGTGAAATTAAGTATTGTTGTTTCAATGGTAGTGTTGTGTGTAAATGATTGATCTTCTTACAAAATGGGATAATTTAGAAGATTATGGTTCAATGATTTAATGAAACAATCCTTACAATTTAACAAAGATGCATAGTTATAATTTGTATGATTTCCAAAATGTTATTTTCAATTTATGTCAAAGGAAAGATATTTTGGAAGCTTATGCATGGACTGTTAGGAGAATGTTGGACCACATGAAGATTACCCACCATTGAAACTCGTAAGTTTTTAATTGTAGGTTGCCAACATGTTTCATGTGGTTTGGAGCTTAGAGAAATATTGAAGCCAACATGGATTATTTGAGAAGATGGAGAAAGGTATAAATATGAGATTTCAAGAAAATTGGAATTAAGAAAATACATTTAAGGATACTAGTGAGTTGCAATAGGGAAACCACAAGGAAGAAATGACTAAGAGGAGAGTGAACTATCAAGGAGTATGTTGTGGAGCACAAGTAGGAGAGTGGGCCATGTAAGGATCATGTTGTGTCATACGGTAGCCCATGTGGAAAATTTCGAAGTGGCTATTTATTTTTGTATGTGAGGAAATCCATTTTGGAAAATTATAGCTTAGTTTGTGAAATTAATAAAAAAATTGTGATCTTTTGGTGGTTGGGTTTTTCCCTTTGTAGTATAGAAAATTGTACTCTTTTTATGTAATAGTACAATTTCACACTTAACTTGGACCTATTTTAGTAACCTCAATTTTATGCATTTTATCCTTCTTAAATAGGCCCCTAAACCCCTTTGTTATGCATCCCAAGGCCTATTTTATTTTTTCTATGAAATTACAACATACATTGAATAAATGCATGTAATTAATTTAACACCTTGAAATTCAATAATCCTGAATTTTTAGGCTAGGACCCATTCGTCCTTGGGCGAATGGGTTCCCTTCAAGATCCAAATTAAAATTTTAAACATGTTTTTGGTGGTATTTTAAAGTCATAGATTCAAGTCTCAAATTTTGTCTTTCGAGATTTAATAATCAGGAAATTAGAAAGGAAGCCTATAAAGCCTATTCTTTTCACCATTTTGCACCAGGTTGAGAAAGAGATTAATGAGATATTCACAAGATTTGTATTGAAGGTCAAGGAGAACATTCATGCAAGAAAATTTGAAGTCTTGGAGTATCATTTCAATTGTTTGTGTAGGTCTTCAAGCTCATTTTGTGGATATTGATCAAGCATTGTTCATGATTGGAGATTGATACCTATGGTTGATCATTATGGATTCTAGGTTTTGGGACATGCAACTAGCCATTTCCCTTGATCTAATGACTTGTTTCCTAGTGATCCCATATTTTATCTTCATTCTACTATACACCTAAAGTAAGGTATAATCAGATTTTTGATCTATTAGGGGACTTGAAGATAATATAAAACTTATTCTCATAATTAATGATGTCCACAACATTTATTGTCTGTAGTATTTTATGAAAATTGAAGGACTGCCTCAAATATCTTTGAGTTTAGTTTTTAGGTGATTTTGATGAATTGAATTTTATATTTTAAATAATTTAGTTAAAAGATAATTGTTTATTTTTTTGTAATAATCTAATCTATTGTTTGAGTTCCATGGTGTAATGATTATTTGTAGGTGTTAAAAGATTCTTGAACTTTTTCTACAATAGTTCTTATTCATTCACTAAATATGGTTTTATATTAGTGACATGAGTACAAACAACTCAATGTTGTAGAATTTCTTTTTTCTTTTGAATTTATCTCGAGGTGTATCGATGTGTTTAGTTTTTGAATACTGGTTCTACATTTGTTGAGAGAATTAATATCTTTTTTTTCATTGTTAAACATTTAAATTGAATTTACAAGATTTTTTTTAATATTTCAAGTGATTAAATGTTTTCTGTGTAGTTTATCAAGTAGAATATGTAATTGGTGATTTTTTAGAGTATTTTTTAAAAATGGTTCAGTTATTTAATGAAAAAATTCTTACAATTTAACAGAGATGCTTCTAGTTATAATTTGTATGATTTACAAAAGGCTATTTTTGGTTTGTCTCAAAGGAAAGATATTTTGGAAGGTTGCGTATCGATTTCTAGGAGGATGTTGATGGGCCACATGGAGATTACCCACCATTTGGATTCATAAGTTTGAATTGTAGGTTAGCAACATGTTTCATGTTGTTTGGGGCTTAGAGAGAAATTGAAGCCAAGATGGATTATTTGAGAAGATGGATAAAGGTATAATCATGAGATTTCAAGACAATTGAAATAAATAAAATAAGTAAATAAGGATAGTAGTGGAGTTTCAATAAAGAAACCACAAGGGGGGAAGGACTAAGAGGACCTAGTGAGACATCAAGGAGTTTGATGTGGAGTACAAGTAGGAGAGTGGGCCATGTAAGGATCTTTTCATATGGTATCCTATGTGGAAGTGGTTATTTTATTCTTCATGTGAGAAAAACTATTATGAAAAATCATAGCTTAGTTTATGAAATTAATAAAAAAATAAGATCTTTTGGTGGCTTGGTTTTTCCCTTGCTAATGGTTTCCCCAAGGTAAACTTGGTGTTATTTGTATTTTTTTGTTTACTTTTGTACATTTAACTGTTTAGGTTAAATGATTGAACAATCCTTCTTGGGACTCTTTGGCCATGATGACATCATATGGTATTAGAGAATTTTTTATCTAGTATTTTCATTAATGTGGGTGTGAGCACACCTTATTGATCTAGTTTTTCATAAATAAGGGCATATGAAAAAATATGTGACACAAAAATTATTTCACTTTATTTTTATTTTTGAAATAAGCATCTATAAAGTACCAAATTTGGTGCTCACCAAATCTGAAAGATGTTATAAATAAAAAATTAAAAAAAATCACTTTTCTAATCTTCAACCTGTGACCTACATTATTTTTTCTGCTCAACCCATGCTTTCCAAAATACATTGCCATTTTTACCTTGAGGTTGTGAAATATTCATCAAGATGTCATGCCAAGAAACTAAGGAGGTCAATGAGGTAAGTATATCTACTTTTTTAGTTTCAAATTTTGATTAAATTATATATTGAATTAAGTTTTCAATTAAAATTTGTTTTAATTTCCAAAAAAAGATATTCCACTAGCAAATGTTGAAAATCCTCTGTCACCTCCTAATGAAGACCTCCTGAATAAGAACCATGAAAAATACCTCCATCAATTCCTATAAATATCCCAAGAACATAAGAAAACATAGTAGAGAAAATAGAAGAAAATAAAAAATAGCTTGAAGAATTGATAAAATAAATTTCCATGTGAGGATCTTAATATTAATATGAAATAAATTGTCCAAACCATATACTAAGTGATAAGGTGAGGTCCATAATCCCATCCACCCATAAATAAAATCTCAAGAGAGTTTTTTATATCAATTTCTTAATTATTTCTAGGTATTTATTAGTTGACTCAACAAAACCATTATCTTGATATGAGAATTAGAAAGTTGGACATGATAACTATCTTCTATCTAATTTCTCATTGGAATTGTTATAGTAGTAGAGGTTTCGTCTATAAAATAATTCTTCTAAAGACTTTATGAAATAATTATTAATTAAAGACATCTTCATGAGTTCAAAAAAGGTTAATGATACTTTCACTTTTTCATCATTCATAATATAAGTACCTAATTTATGAGTTTCACATTTTTCAACAAAATTCATGGCTTTACCTTGGATTATTGGAGGTTGTAGACTAGTAGCAGGTTGAATTACAACTCTAGGTGTATCTAGATTGTTGTTAGAATTTTGATCTAGCAATGTGTGGTAGTTATTTGGTGGAAATTATCATGTTAGTGGTCCCTTTGGATGATTTTTCTTAAACGAGTGTAATGGTAATAACCCAACTAATATGGACATAAAAAAATAAAAATAAAATCTTCTTTTTAAAAAATTTAATTACATCTATCCATATGAGACATGCATTTGTCCATCTAGGATAGGCATCCCTCCATGCAAGATAGATATTCATCTATACAAGACCCCAACCAACTGGTACATGTTTAGTTGTGGACTATCTAATATAAATATAGTAAAAGATCAAACCAAATTAGTTTAGAAGTCTCATTGTACTAAGAATAATCAACACCAATCAGTTGTAGTTGTTAAATATATTTTTTGTTTCATATTTGATATTTAATCACAATGCTTAGAATCAAAAACCTTAGTACACTTTTCTTTCTCATGAGTAATTTCTAGTTGTAGGGAAAACTTGTGTACAAATGTGTATTAGTCCCGAATCGCTTCCCCTTAAATCCTCAATTCTAACATCTAAAATTAAATGTCAAAATTATTTTTGTTATATAGATTTAAGACCTTACATAGTCAACACTAAAATTACAACAAAACTAGGAGTATGGTAGATAAGAATATCAAATTATAAAATCTAATGATGACATGAAATTCATTAATCATAAAATATTGATTTTCTAAATTTTTAGAGATTTTGAATACAATAATTTGGTTTTGTGTTTTTAGGATGCATTATGCTTAGTTTGAATCTATTCACACTCTATCTACAAACCAATCACCATTTTATAGTTAAAAAAATATCCTTCAACTAAGTACATATGCATTTTTAAATCCCTTTTTTTAATTTTAATTTCTATAAATTACTCAATGATAAGGTTAATTTTATTCCATAAATACTTGATCCCATCTCCTAGTTGTTTTTTTTCCACTAGAATTGACTCAAGCATACTTTAGAGTGCATCAACTAGATATACCTAGATGCAATGCAGTGTGGATGCTTAGACAAGACTCACAGACTAATTGACATAATGTCTCAAAGAAAGGATTTGTATATAATGTGAAAACATATAAAGAAAAAAAAGTGTGAATGCTTGATAGAGTACCTTGGAGGATAAAAAAC
Organism: Sequoiadendron giganteum; assembly: GCA_007115665.2. Taxonomy (NCBI): domain Eukaryota; kingdom Viridiplantae; phylum Streptophyta; class Pinopsida; order Cupressales; family Cupressaceae; genus Sequoiadendron; species Sequoiadendron giganteum. The sequence goes on along the minus strand of CM021101.1, from coordinate 473,538,512 downwards.
CTTATGGAATGCAATAATTGCATGACATGCACAAATTTATATTTCTTGACAGGGACTTTTAGAAACATAAATCCTTATGTACATGATACTCCATAAATTTGGATATGGCACTTGTTTGTTGAACCAAACCATAAATATTTATATGCACATGATACTCCCATTGAATCCACATATACTAAAACTATGGATGACCCTTTTTGATAATATTTTTCTGGATTTTTTCCTTCGATCCCCCCATTAAGAACATATAAACAAATTTTTTATTTTTTGTATATAATTAACTCGTTATTTGGAAATTACAATGAAATTCCTTGTTTGGATGTTAAGTATCTACAATGAAGGGATTGGTTTTGGGCATACAATAAATCATTCTAAACTAATTTTAGGAATGTTACACTTGTTACATATTGGGTGTTTACACCAACTCTAAAATATCTAGTACTTCTTCAAGATTCATAAAAACTTTGAATTCGAGACTCTTTAGAATAACTTAACATAGAAAACTTAATAACATTAAGAATATAGTATTATCATGTGGCATTTTAATTATAATAACAAACTCAAGCAACAAAGGATATTAAATATGGTGGCAAACATTAACAAAACTATTTGACTTACCTAGAGAGCATGAGAGAACAACAAAAAATTTGTCCTTTTTATCATTGGTCTCTCACTTTCCTACTACCTTTAATGCTTCCTCCTTCCTCCTACATATTTCTACTATGAGTTTCTCATATTTATGCTATGTATGTTTATTTCTATATATTTACCTAATGTACAAGTATAGTGGCGAACAAACACACCAAAGCAAATCAGTTCATAGATCTTGAAAGGGTTTGTAGGAGGATCTAAAAGAACACACGAGGTGGATAATTATTGAGTATCGCGTTAATGACATCTTTAATTTTTGATATTTTGAGGAAAGCTATCGAACCACTTGATGAAATTCTTAAGACGGGATTTCCTTCCAATGAGTTTACATACTCATATAGACATTGCAAGAAAGGGTCTATACATGAGGATTTTAGACATCACAAGAAGATAATTATAAAAATAATTGCTTCAAATTTGTAAAATATAATTTAGTGATTGATGCACACTACAATAAAAGGGTACGATGTAAAAGGTTGTTTTATTATAATGCACTCACTGATGGGCTCTGCAGAGTTGAAAATTGGAGGATTCTAACTAAGCATTAAAGGAAATGTGGGAAAAACAAAGAATTTTTTAGCAAAGTGAAAAACAAGAGCTTGAATCCTAATGTTAAGATGTCAAGATGACAGTGCTTGTTGACATTTTCATAGCAGATTCTAAAAATTAATAGTGCACTTGAGACATATATTTGTTGTAGTTATATAGTTGAGTAGCCATTATACAGTGTTCTCAATATTCAGTGATTAACATCTATTGGTGAAAGTTGTCTTTTCTTGTTAATCTATCTATGGCATGATACAATGATCTCTTCACAATAGTACAAGTGGTTCAGAAACATGTCTGCATGGTGCTTGCAAGGATATGGCAATAGTATTAGTTTCCATAGATTAATAAATCACATAACTCCATTTTTAGAATTGAAAGTGCTCAAATGGGAAAGGAGTTAATTGAGGAATCATAAATACAAGAAGAAACTATAAGGTTTTTTTATCTACCCTCTTGTCCATTTTGGAAAATAATTCTTCATCATCTATAAAATATGGAGAAGAATTGTTGGATTCTATACTAGCATTGGTCACAAAGGAGGATAATGAGCACCTATTTGTTCTTTGAAGGGAGATTTCTTAATGTGTAATAATAGCACATGAAGTGCTACATACTATTAAAACTTGTAGCATTCCATCATTTATAATTAAATTGGATGTGATGAAATATTATGACAAGTTGTGCTAGTATTTTTGGATTTAGGTGTTGAAGAAGTTTGGATTTACTAAAAAATGGTCTAAGTGGATACTCTTGTGCCTCTTAGGTGCAATTTTTTTGGTTATTTTAAATGGATCTTCGGTAGGTTTTTTTGGTTCTTCTCAAGGATTTAGACAAGGAGATCCTTTGTCTCCTTTACTATATATTATGATAGGAAAAGCTTTAAGTAGGTCAATTATGAGGGTTCATTTTCAAGGCCTATGGCGAGGGATTTCAATTCCTAACAAAAAAAATTGAGGAATGTAATCTCTTTTTGCATATGATACATTGTTGTTTGGTAGGGCTTCATTGGTAGAAGTAGCATAGATTAAGTCACTATTGAAAAAGTACTCTTTAGCTTCAAGGAAGAAAATTAATATAACGAAGTCTAAAATATATATTATTAATACAAAATCAACTATAGTAAGAAAATTGGCAATGTTGCTAGGCTTCCAAAAGTCAAAGCTTATTTGTTCATATTTTCGCATACCTTTCTTTATGGGGTCAAATAAGTATTTGTATTAGAAAAAATGTTAGAAAGGATTAAAGCTAGAATTATTGTTTGGAAAGCTATATGGTTGATGGTGTCAGGAAGAATTTTGTTGATAAAATTTTTCCTTGTATCCATCCCAAATTATTTCTTGGTTGTATTGCATGCACCAAAATGTGTTATTCTTTGAATTGAAAGGATTATAAGAGAGTTCTTGTGGAAAGGTAATTTGGATGATAAGAAAAATAATCATTTAGTATATTTCTAAGCTAGCATGGAAAATGTATGCTAGATAGGTGATTTAAAATGGTGTGAGTTGATGCAAAGTAAATACTTGAATAATGATAGAATGACCAAAAAAACTACAAGTGGATCAGTTATGTAGAATTTCATTTTGGCTTGTAGAGATATTATTATCCCATACTTATTGTGGGAGGTAAATAATGGTAAACAGGTCTTATTTTGGAAGGATTAATGGAATAATGTGCCACCTCTTAACTCCAATCAAGACTTGCAATTAGCAGAAGAGATCTTATCAGTGAGTTGTGGGACAACCTTAAAGGATTATGTTTTCTCCTTAGATCCCCTTATAGGTTTAGTTAAATGAAAGGATTTTTAAGCAACCCCTCTTTTAGCTAATTAGAAAAATATTTTGTCAAGCATTTTGAATGGAAGAATTATTTATTTATCTAATAAACAAGATAAATTAATTTGGGAACCTTTGAAAAGTAGTAATTATAAAGTCAAGAAAGGCTATAAATCAATTGTTTCTCAAGTATCTCAATCCCAATGTCAGATAGCATACATTATTTGTTGGATTTCGACAATATTTTTAAGTCTAGAAGCTTTTCCTTGTTGGTTTTAATAAATCAAATTATGATAAGTGATGGATTGGTGAAATTAGGTATAGCAGAAGCTCTCAAATGTGTGTTGTGTAAAGATGAACATGAATCAATGGATCATCTGTTTGTTTCTTGTCCAGTGGCACAAGAGATTTGGGTTTTCAAATGGGAAAATTGAATGTATCTTTTTTACTACCTAAGTCACTATGGGAGTTGTTTATTAGTTGTCCAATATTGTATAAATCATCCCTCTTTTCATGCATTTGGATATTAATGCCAACAATGGTAATTTGGGCAATTTACTGGGAAAGAAACAAACACATATTCAGGAATCGGTGTACACCAGTTCAAAGGATTACAAATTAGATTGAGCAAACAATTTTAGGAGTTTCAAATTATTATGTTTGTAGTTCCAAGATAGTTTCATCTTTGTTCACCAATTGGGATAATTAAACTTTACATCATTGGAAACACTTATCATTACCTTTTATGGGATCTATCTTTCTACAAAATTCTATCAAAATAGATAGAAGTAAGATTAAGTGGATGGCCCCCAAGCCTTCTTTTTGTAAGCTTAACTTTGATGGAGCTTCATGAGGAAATTCTAGGGTGTTAGGAGTGACGTTTTGCATTTGGGACTACAAGGGATTGTTACTTGTAGCTAAAGGAATTCATTTGTCTAATGTTACAAATAAAATGGAAAAAGCTCAAGCTCTCTTGTATAGTTTAACAATGGAAAAAGGTTCTTAACATCAATAAGCTTCATGTATAGAAGGAGACTCTTTATTGATTGTTAATGAATGCAAGGAGAAAAGAGTAAGTTGTTGGAAATTAAGATATATCCTCGAGAATACCTCTGGGAACTTTTATCCTCCTTTGAAGATGTTTGCATCTCTCACACTTATCACAAGGGAAATAGATTAGTAGATGATCTTGCTAATTTGGTTTGCAATTAAAAAGAATTGGAATTGGCTAAAGATGGTGAGGGTCTCAAAAAATTCCCTTTCTTGAATGGAAGATTATTAGCATAATAATTTTTTGTGTCCTAGCTAGTAAATATGGCATGTTGTTGTTATGATGGATTTCCAATTTCAAGCCAAAATGATTTCTAACAAATGATTTTAAGAGATGTTCATTATTGGAGTCTCTAATGGAAGAGGTTGTATTGTACAGTCTGATAGTAGATACTACGTTCTAATGATTATAGCACACCATACAATGTACCTTGTGTTGGTTTCAGCTTATATCATTGGTACCTTCAGGTTGTTGTTGGATCCTATAGGAAAAGGCTATGATTTGCTAACGCCATAGGCAACCAAAGTTGGATAGGTTCCCATGGAATTATGGAATTATGGAAAGAATCTGAGACTTATTAGCTATGTTGACACAATTGTTCATTTAATTACTTATGTTTTTGATAAAAGGGTAAAACGGGTTTTACAAGGACCCGAAACCACACAGTTTACAAAACAGAAAAGAGGACACCAAAGTCCCACCAAAAAAACCAGCTGCCTAAGAAAAGACTAGCAACAACCAAATGAAAAGGACCAGAAAGGTCAAGGCCAAAGGAACAACAAAGAAAGCACAAAGAAAACCCTAGCCATTGGTTCGGAGTCATGAGGAAAGACTCTGTCTCCACCTCCAGTTTCTGCATATCATTAACCCCTTTTTAAAAGTTTGAATCATCTTCAGAGTAAGGGGGGCCTTGCGCTTGAGATTGGCTCTGGTTCTTCTGGAGATTCCTGCTTCCATATCGTGACTTTTATCCTCAATTTTCTCCAGATCCACCACAAGAGACCCCTGTTGGGCTTTATCAAGCTTCTTAATCATTGCGTTAATGATAATGGCATTGTATCTTGCCATACGATTGGTTTTCTCAACAACGGTTTTGATGGTATTCCATAAGTTCTCAACTTTGGAGTCAATATTCCTATTACTATGATCCACATCTTTCTTTTCTATCTTAGCAATCTTAGCGCCCATCTCATCAATCTTGCTTTGCAGGGCCCAATTTTTAATTTTCAACTCATTAATTTCAAAGAAATTCCAATCCACGAGTTTGGAGTGGGACTCACAATTGGTTTTGGCTAGGTTAAGATAATCCAGAGAGGGCTCTTTCCTAGTATTAGGGAAAGTATTCTCAGGTTAGGAGTAATAGGGGAGTAATCATTAATGTGTATGTCCGACAGAGGATTAGCGCAAAGCTCATTTTTTTTGGCATCGGACTCCTTCGACTCTTCGGAGTAGGAAACAAGGCTTTTGGCCTGGGTTTTCTTATCAAAAGAGTTGATTTTAAGGGAGGGGCTGTCAGGCTCAAGCTCAACACGGGTTTTACCAGAATTCCTGGAAGGAATAGCATGCAAGCTAGGGACTTTTCTAACTGGACTAGAGTTAGGCAAATACTCCAAGCCACTTGGCTCAGTATCATCACTCTCAGAATCAGGGTTGGTTTCCAGAATAGCAGGAGCGGGCACATTGAGATATTGAACAATCAACCTTATTAACCCAGTATGCAGAATGGGGAATCTTTTAGGGGTTTTCTTATTATCCTCCAAGCTTTTCTTCAAGGAGCAGAAAAGATAATAGGGGATAGAGACCCTTACCTTGTATCGGAAATGGTTGAGAAGAGAAAAGTGGTAGCCATAGACTTTTGTGAAGCGCTCGTCCACCATAATGTACTCCATGATGACCTGTAGAACCTTTCTCCAAATAGCCTTTATGGTATCAACATCAAATTAGTTATTAGCAATTTTAACCATACTTAGCCTTTCCTTGTCCTTTTTAGGAAATTTGATCACTGCTTCATTGGAAAAAGCCCTATCCCTAAAGAACTTCTTCCCTTAAGTGGATAATCCCCTAACATCAGCAATAAGATTTTCATTGAGTTCCACATTCCTACCAAATAGGGTCAATTTACCATTATTCCAATTTTTAACAAAGAGATCCGTAGCCTCCTGGTTAGAGCTATGAAGCTTCTGTAGGAAAGGGATCAACCCTCTGCTTTTAATCTTGTTCCAAACCTTGGCATTTTTCATGTGTATTTCGTAGCTGTCCGGCTTAGTTCGCTTTCTGTCTCCTCCCATTTCGGCCAACACAGTAAGGTAGACCCAAACAAAAGCTTTACTAAAATTGGCCCCGCCAAATCTAAGAACCCACAAAGCGTGCGGAGTTCTCTTGCAGGTTACGCCACTGGGCTCGGTCCCATGCACTCTAATGATTGTGATGTGAAAGATCCAACCTATCCTCATTAAAGGGATAACATGTCGGTTTTCCATGTGATTTATCATAATTTAATAGGGCGCATATATTAGAGTTTAGATCGCAAATATTTAGCCAGGTACGCACATATTTACTCCTAACTCCATCAGCAAAAAAGTCCGCAATAGCATTGGCTTCTCTATAAGCGTGTGATAATTTTAACTTATTGAAATTTAATTACTTATGTTATTGTTGCCAAAAAATACTTGTACAATTTTTTATTGGATGATGGATATGACAATTTGAAAACAAAGATACTTTTATTTTTGATTATGTATTCAAAATATATCTAGTTTCTCAATAATACCAATAATGTGTTCTCTTTTGTAGCAACAAGCATATGGTTGATTATTTACAAGAACTCCTTAATTTTTTAATTCTATTGTGTAGATTAATAACCCTTATGGTTAAGTTGTAACTAACCATGGATGAATTTTAGAAGCCCCCCCCCCCCCCTTAGCAAAGGTGTAAAATCTTGGCGAATCTTTCCTTTTATTTGAAAAAAATAGTAATTTTCATTGGTGAATCTTATGCACATTATTTTAAAAAATGTAAAATCTTAGTGAATCTTAATGAATAATTGGTAAAAATAAAATAATCACAGTTGTGAATCCTAGTGAATAATCATGAAAATGATTAACTATAATGGTGAATATCTCCATTAAAAAATTGCATAGTTTGTTGGCGGAGTTCCCCCATTTTTATTTTTTATTTTTAATATTGAAGTAGGGGCCCGGGGGCAGTAACCACCAGTGGGGTGAAGGGGGCATAGCCCCCTTGTGGGGCTCGAGGAGAGCACATACGGTGAAGTGTTTTTAAAAAAATTCTCACTTGAAAAGTAAGACTTAATGAAACTTGAAAATTTTACCATCGATTACCTTTTAAATCAGATGGCTACAAGTTCATTCTATGAGTGGATATTAGTCTGGGTGAACATTATCTGTGGGACACTTAGGGATGTTTCTCTGATACAAAAATGATGACGTATGTCATGAAATATTGGTAGTAGTTAATGGTGGAGATCAAACAGAGCTTTGATCGAATGTCTTTCTGGGAGCTTGGCGTGAATATTGTATATTCCCTTCATGATTCTCCAAAATTACACAAGTGGTGTACCTATACCTTGGTGGATGCCAGGTTGAGTATGGAAGCTTTATCAACTTGAGTGAACATCATCGATGGGACACTTAGGGATGTCTCATCGATACATGTTCAATGATGATGTATGTCATGAACTATTGGCAACAGTGAATGGTGGAGATCAAATTTCGGGCCTCAACAACCTTTTTCAAAGACATGTGCATATAAAGTCATAGAATTGACTTGCAGCCATTCAATTAAAAAGATAATCAATGACAATAAATAAAAAACTTGTTCAAGGCTAAAATATCCCTAAAATGAAAAGGTAAATTATTATTAGTGGCAATATTTCCCAAAAATTAATTGAAGGAATATAAAATTAATGGCGAATATAATTAATATCTGTAATTATAGTATAAACTACTGGCAAATCAAGTCCATGACGCATCGTTTAAAAAATTATACATTGGCGAATTAATTGAGACAAATTTACTTTTTTGTAAAAACCTGGTGATTCAACATCCTTTCTAACTTGTATTATTCATAATTTTTGGAGGTCCCGATTTCAAATATTCACCAATTGGCGAAGATTCAGCACTAAAGTTTTCCCTGGTAACTAACACTTTCATTCAAAAATAAACATGTATTATATGGATTTAAGAAACAACTGTATAATATTTTTTTAGAAAAATCGTATTTTCTCTATTCATTTTGAAAATGGTTTTTTGTACAGTCTTATAAAGTTTGGAGTAGATGTTACAGTGCTTTCTTAGCATGGATAGTCTAATTGCATGAAATGTAGATTGTATGGGATTTAATCTATCTTGTTATTGAAAGAATCTCAGCCACTACTAATCATTTAATTACTTATGGTAGTCATGCCATAAAACACTTGTACAATTTGTTTTTGATTGAGGAAAAAAAGGGTTTGACAGGGACCCGAAACCAAAAAGATTACAAATCAATAAAAGATAGATCATAATTAATTCTAGGAAAAGCCAGCCTGCACACCAAAGATAAACAAAAAAGAGCAGCAACCACCAACAAAAACCAACAAAAGGAAACCAACAAACCAATGACAACAGAGACACAACCAAACCTAACTGAGAGACTTTAAGGTCTCTGCCACTTCCAATTTTTCTTCATGTTGGCCCTCGTTCTCTTTGAAGGGCCCAAATCATCTTCTTTTTTAATTTTCTTCTCAACATTGAGATCCAGAATCAAAAGTCCCTACTGAGTGTTGTCCATTTTTTCTGCCAAAGCCCTCAAGACACTTGTATGATTTTTTATTGGATAAATGCAAATGGTTTTAAAGATGACAATAATTGAAGTAAATGATATCAAGGAAATATAATTTATGCTACCTAGTACATGGTACGTTATTGGAAGCCATCCTTTGAAGGATTACATTGTTAATGATGTGATATTGTATGAACTACAAAGTAATATTTCTGATGCTAATAATATTTTTCGCTTCCTTTTTGTTCAAACTACCATTCTTTGTTCAACTTATATAAACTATTGTGTGAGAGAGCATTTCAATTGTAATTTGGGTTTGAAGATGTGAAGACACAAGTTATACCAACTATTTGAACAAATTGAAATTTTTCTTTCTTTCTTTTTTATATAATTTATCCCTGGATGTCATGTGTTACAAATTTTAGTTCGCATGTGGTTGATATAATAATAGTAAGTGTTAAATAATCAAATGAAATCAACTTACACAAATTTATATTTTTTCCTTAAAAAAAATAAGTATTATTTGATTATTAATATTTTTAGTTGTTATATCACACTTCACATAAATCAACAAAAAAATTTGTTGTAATACCTATGATTCTATTTTTGGAGAGCCCCAACTAATTATTATTCTCTATAGAAAAAACCAGCATAAAACATTTTTTCCCTCAAAACTTTATTTCATTTTTCTCTTTTCAAATTAGAGCTCTTTGGCGTACCCATTGAACACACAGGTGTGATTGCTATTTGTTATATTTTTGTTCTTTCAAGTAGGATTTATATGTATATTAAATTTTATCTTCCTGTAGAGATAGAGGTGAAACTCATGTGGCTCAGTTGATAGTTTAAGATGACTTCCAACAAGCTGCAAAAGACCAACAATTATGAAAGGGGATGACGGTGATTTCAGTGATGAAAAAAAAAATAAATAAATCATAGAGAGAGCAGTAAGTTCATGTCATTCAATTTTTTTAGCCAAGTACAATGCCATGAAAAATATACTACTTATCCTGAAATTTAATATGCTTGCTCTCCACCCTATCATAATGGTGTCATGGAGCCTTGTGGGCTCTAGCCATACCCCCGAGCAAGGAATTCTCTTAGCTCCAAGATGATGCATGGAGTCTTTTCAAAAAACAAGTTTACAAGGGAAAAAGAATAACCTAACATCAAATTTCATGTATCTAGGTTCACTACGTTTAGTTTCAACCCTGATCTATATAACATACCACTTTCTCACATCAAATAAACAAAAGGGAAAGTGGAAGTAAAGGAGAACTTATATATTTTCTTTAGGTGGGGAAATTCATTCTTTTATCCTTCATTTCCCTCCAAGACAAGCCATATTGATCAATATCTAGATCCAAAAGGACTCCTTGTATCATCTTCTCATTCTTCCTACCATCTTCACTAAAGTTCTCCAAAAGGAGAAGTGGGAAACAACAACCTCATCCTTCCTCTCCAAGATATATAGGAGCCTCAAGTTCAAATCCTACTTCTCTTAAAACTCGTCACCCATCACTATGAGGTCTTTCCAGGGGTTAAGTCATGTCCTATGGGCACTATATCATGCCCATTTGGTCCCTACCTCTAAGATATAGACCCTAGGGGGTCTATTTTTTCACCTTAACCAAAAAGCTTTGACCAACAACTCTCTTAAAAATCCCATTCAAGGGTCCATATGAGTTTCAACCTTAGCTAGGTTTCCCATGACCTAATTCCCACTTATTTTGATTTGCTTTTGATGGTTCTCCCTCCTCATGCTAACATCGTCACCTTCGTGCACATTACCAACATAATCACAAGTAACAATTGAATATCACATTAATCTAATAGGAGAGTATTCTAAACTTTAACAATATAAGGATCCATTTAAAATTTCAATTTGTATCTTATAGTATATAAGTGCATTCCACCCTCTTGGTGGCAACAATAAAACATAATATCAAAATGGAATGCAAGAATATTGTCAAAAGATCACCTTATTTATCATCATAATATATTTAATCATCAATTCAAGAAAAAACATATAACAAATTAAGGTTGTATTAAGTACATACAGGACAGGGTCTTACAAAGATCATGAGTCACATAATTGAACATGCCATAGGGGTGAGCATATTTGATGCAGAAGCATCCGGATAGATTAGTGATCTGCATCACTGGAAGACACCCCAAGCTCATCTTTGACGGTCTGCAAGTTAAAATACATGTTGATTCGTCAAAACTTGACCTCAGAATTTAAAGATTAAAAATACCGATATGAATGTATTTATTAGCTCATGAATTATGAAGGGAGTTGATTCAAGAATTTGGAAAGTTATGGGAGGTGTTAAATTACGATAAACATTTATATAATTTATTTATTCATGAATTAAATTATTCTAGATGGAGTGGTGCACGAAGGGGTAGAAGATATAATGATGAAACGCAGATTATAAGGCAGAAGATATATGGAGAAAATGGTTTTAACTTTGAAAGTAAATTGGCATACAATATGCACCGAAATAATAAGAAGTGCAACAGGTACAGCCAAGAGGATTTAATGAAACTAAAAAATCTGAAAATGAGGCTGCAAATTTCAATGAAGAAGATTCTTTGATAAAGAGCACATAAGCAAGATTGAACAGGGAGTTGCGTTGGTTTGGCAGTTGAGTGTAGCTATTTAAAATTAAATAAATTCTCAGCAGCTGCGCATGTGTTTGAGGACTAGAGAATATTAATAGAGTGAACTGGAGCAGCATTGAGAAAGAGGGAGGCGTTGGCAGAGTTGAAAATAAGTCAAAAGATGGTAGTGGAATTGCAGCTGAAAAATGTGGATCTGGGCACCTTGAAATCAAATTGTAATAGTTGTGAAGTCAACTGGAATAAGTTTTTGTTTTTATAGACCATTTTCCATCAATATTGCAAAGGAGTGAATGTTTTTCTAATGTCATTAGTACGTCATATTGTGGTAGTAATTATTATTTGTAAATGTAATATTTACATTGGCGTGAGTTGTTATAAACAACTCATATATTAGAATTAGCATATGGTTAGCATAACAATATGATAGACTTGGAAGATATTTCAGTTGAACTAATATCCTAGAATATAGGAGACATCCTCTTATATATATGTATTGAATAGAAAAGAGAGAAGCACGAAAATTATTTGATCAGAGAAACGTTTCTCTGAGACTCAAGATTAAAAGTGAAAGTGTTTATAGTCCATGGCAATGAAGTTTGGAGTTGGGGTTGCACTACTTGTATTCACTCAGCTCTTTGCTGGTTGCTCAATTCTCAAGTTGTGCAGGTAAATGATCTGCCATTCCCTAAAATAAAAAGTTTCATCCATAGATATATATAGATGGTTCTACATTTGAATTGTATCAATAATTTGAATATGCTGATGTACTGGTGCCAAGAACAGGTGGATGGTGTTTAAAGTCTGATCTGCACTCTGATGCAAAATCGAAGGTATATATACAGTGACCCTGTAAAATTTTAGGCGATCCAGTTAAACATAATGAATTTAAGATGATATAAGCTGTATTGTTGCAGGAGGCTAGTGGTGCAGTAGCAAGCATATCCCATGACAATGCTGAAAATTCAATGGATATGGAAAATGAAGGTATGAGTAGAAAATCAACGGAGGAGTTTGAGACACAGGATTATGGTTTATATGATCCTTCTCCTTCTTTACAAAAACCCCCACACCATGATATTAATAGTCGGTGATGGCTGAGCACTTAAAGAGGAAGAGTACGATGGTATCTTAATATTATATAGGATCTAATGAATAGCATGAGTATTATATAAAACTTCTGCTCAAATGAATAGCATGAAGATTATATAAAACTTCTGCTCATAAATAATGATGTCCACAGCATTTATTGTCTGCAGTATTTTATGAAAATTGAGCTATGAGTAGAAAATCAACGGAGTTTGAGACACAGGATTATGGTTCAGATGATCCTTCTCCTTCTTTCACAGTACCTCCACACCATGATATTAATAATCGGTGATGGCTGAGCACTTAAAGAGGAAGAGCAGGATGGTATCTTAATCTTATATAGGACCTAATGATTACATTTGTTTGTTACTATAGCATGAATGATGTCCACAGCATTTATTGTCTGCAGTATTTTATGAAAATTGAAGGACTGTCAGAAATAATGATGTCCATCCCCAAATGTTCAAAATCCTCCATAACCTCCTCTCCATCAATTCCTAAAAATCCCCCAAGAACACAAGAAAGCATGGTAGAGAAAATATAAGACAATAAAAAATAGCTTGCGTAGTTGATAAAATAAATTTCCATGTGAGAATCTTAATATTAATATGAAGTGATGAATAGTCCTACTTTTTCCTTCGAAACAATGAAATATCTTGTACTTTTTTGCAATTGATAAGGCACAAGGAGAGGGCCGCCCAATTTATAAGGATCACAACTTCCCCCCGACGTAATTCTCCGGAGATCAATCCAGAAAACTAAACACATAACATTTACGTTCAAAGATGTGTGGTGTCTTTGTATAAATTAAGTGTGGAAAGAAAAGATTCATAGCGCAATTGAAAGCACCTTCGTGAGATGTTCCAAAGTATTGCTGTAAAAGTCAAAATTAGTGTTGTAATTAGATCTGAACGACTGTTATTCTGTACTGCCTTTTGACTTGACTTGTTGAGCGAGATTGAAGTAGTGTTTGCGTTACTCATTAAAAATATGTGACAGATCATCCTTTGTGGGTAATCCACACTTTCATACGCGACAAAATAGATACAAGATAATTTGTTACTCAACCCTAAAAAAGCTTGTCCAACCTATTAACCACTAGACTTATTCCTCGTCCTAAAAGAGATTGAAAACAACCACTAAAAGACAAATATATTTTTTGGTCATTTTAGAAAACTCCTTATTTAAGATCTCTTTATTTATAAGAAATTTAAACCACTTTCAAAACACCATGGATTGCATATTAGTGAAAAGGAAACTAAAGAATTTTTTGGGTAAATAAATAAATTAGATAATAATTAAAATTTATGATTTGAGATAGTAAATAAAAAACAGATAAGTATATTTTTTAAAAATCATTGGTCTATTAGTGAAGTTGAATGATTCTAAATGAGCTCACTAGGAACCAAGTCTTGTTGAGTGTAAGGTTCCCACACCATAAGGGATGTGGTTGAGATCGTATTCTATGTGACTTTGGTAGAATAAATACCCCTCAACCCTTGCCTCTAAACTAAAGAGGTTTCAACCTAAGGCTTGTGCTCTCGTATCAAGCAACTAAAACAATTATTTGGATTTGATGATATAAAACCTTTCAACGATTTTTTTTTATAAATATAGGTTACAATTATTCAATTTCATGTATGGTTTAATTGTATTATATTGTGAATTGTTGCTTTATAATTGAAAATAATGTTATGAAATTAGAGTATATTTTGGTAGATAATAAATCTGTTGAAACATGCTATTATACATTGAAAGAATATTGTTTATGAAAAAATATTTATAGAGGTAAATCTTCCCAATATTTCTTTGATTTTGTCTAGGCTACTAAAATAACTTTACTAGGATAGCTTATGAGTCAACACACAAGGGGCACATTGGTTGTCTATCCATAAAATTATAATAAATGGTTATCCTATGAACTAGTTTCACTAGTGGAGTGTTTGTTTACCTTAGGAAACATGTGTCCATGCTAACAACACAAAAAAAAATTAAACCAATCTAAAGTCTAAGTTACACTTATTCTAACTAAGGAGAAAAAAAGAACAAAATATCTAGGGAGAGAGTGAAATGATAATTTAGGAAAGTTTTTCTTGACTTGTTGACCCTGGAATAAGTACATATAACTAGTTGAAAACTAGTGTTTCCAAACACAACTTGAATGCAAGAGCAATGCAATTTGTGAAGTAAATAAATCTCTTGTAACTAAAAGTTACCACAATAAAAGAATGTGTATTAAAAATCTAATTTTCAAAGAAATTTATGGTGATAAGTATATTTAAGTTTGGAAAATAGGTAAGGGGAGGGAAACACCATATACATGCATATATTCCATCCAACAACGTCACCCACACATATACACTAAAAACCTCAAAATAGTTCATTCATTGATACTAGATTGATATAAATTAAATTAATTGTATTGCTTGATTTGTAGAGATCATATTAGAAAAAAAAGTGAACTCCTAAAGAATACACTAATAGAGAATTGTAAAAAAAGAGTTGGGCACTCCTAGAGTTTTCTAACCCTTCTAACTAATAATGAATTTCCTAATTATAGGCACCATAGCTTGAAAGCATAAAGGTGTGCTCCATTGTTTGGTTTAAGTGACAGACTTAAGTCAAATATATGTAATTAAATTTTGACATTTTTCACTTATTGGAAGAAAATCATTAATACTTTGAAAATGATATCAACTAGTGATGGTTTTTTTTAAATGTATGTAGATTTTAAATATATATTTTAAAAATCATATTTTTTAAATATTTGTTAATTTTTATGGATACCAAAAACTTGGTTTAGGATCTAGAATATGTATAAATTGGGATAATCCCATTAACACCAAATATAAGCCCTTGAAATTTCTATAAGGTTTGATGAGAGGTCAAACCAAATATTACATAAACACTATTATTATAGTCACTAGACAATATAAATTGATACCCAAAAACATGGTTGAAACTAAATTTCTAAACTCCACCTAGCCAAATAGTCAACGCCATAATATATCAACATAACTAAAGCTTGAAAACATAAGACAAGGTCAAGGAAAATTATGCAAGCCTCACACCACCCATATGCATGAACTTACATTTTTCACATGGGACATTAGAACCAACATGTTTCTTCTCCACATCCCCATCTCCATCACAATAATATAAGAACACTAAGAATGACATCTATTGGTAATGCTGACTTCAAATGTATATTAATTTTCTCTACCGATCACTAGAGACAAAGCTAACAATATTTAATAGCATAAAGGTGCTACAAGATATATTTGAAATGAAAATTTTCCTAGTGCATTGTAATGTCACTAATATCATTGTACATAACAAATAGGAGTTGAATGCCATCAATAACTTGTAATCACAAGAGAGATATTGAGCAACATAAAAATATTCCACCATATCCATGTATACCTAGAGTCAAGTAACTACTTAGCCATTACCAAGCAGATGCAAACACCAAGGGAGCCATCCATATTTTTTTCTAGGACCCAAATATATTAATCATCCAAAGCAAAAGTATAGGGTTTGAAATTTTCTTATTTTTAAATTTCATGAAATCCACCATGGCTTCCTCCCATAAGACATGATGCTTATTCTATTGTGGAGGATTTTCATCCAGCCTCACCTTGCCCTCAATGCTACTCTTATCCTACCTCCTAGATGTATCACACCTATGAAGGATGTCATATCAAAGAGACCCAACCATAGCTTCAACAAAATAAAATGAGGAAACCAACAACAATCACTACCAGCTTCAAGAAGTGTAATAGATAAGCCACCACACCACATAATTACCTCTCACACACTACAATAATGATTACTATGATAATTTTCATTTTCATTCCAACCCTTAACAGATGTTAAACAATTGTTAATATTTTTTTCTCATACTTATAGTAATTTTAGTGAGTAATGTTTTCCCATCCAACATGTTTTTTAGAAATAATATCAATTCTTAATTGCTTTTCGTATATGGGTCTTTATTTCTTTGCAACTAATACCCAAGAAGGAATTCAAACTCCTCAAGTTTGAAGGAAATGCTTGAGAATACATCTTAAGTGGTGGTTTGAAAATGAAAAGAAGGGAAATAGCTTGTACATTTTTTGATTAAGTTGTATGAGATTTTATTTGTCATCAACATCAAATCACACTATATAATCCATCATCAAGAAGATAAACAAGATAATTGTACAAGTAGGAGAGTGGTTCATTTAAGGATCTTGTAATAATCATGAGATTTCAAGACAGTTGAAACAAATAAAATAAGTTTAAGGATAGTAGTTGATTTTCAATAGATAGACCACAAGGGGGAAAGGACTAAGAGGATCTAGTGAGACATCAAGGAGTATGATGTGGAGTACAAGTACGAGAGTGGTTCATGTAAGGATCTTTTCATATGGTATCCTATGTTGAAGTGGTTATTTTATTTTGCATGTGAGGAAATCTATTATGACAAATTATAGCTTAGTTTATGAAATTAATAAAAAATTAAAATATTTTGGTGGGTAATTTTTTCCCTTGGTAAGGGTTTCCTCAAGGTAAACTTGGTGTTTTTGTATTTATATTTTTACTTTTGTATGTTTAACTATTTAGGTTAAATTATTGAACAATCCTTCTTGGACTCTTTGGCCATGATGACATTGTATGGTATTAGAGAAAGGCTGATCTAGTATTTTCATTAATTTGAGTGTGATCACACCTTGTTGATGTAGTTTTTATAAAATGAGGGTATATGAAAAAATATGCGACACAAAAAATATGTCACTTTCTTTTTATGCTTGAAATTAGCATTTCGCAAGTGACAAATTTGGTGCTCACCAAATTTGAAATATGTTATAAAAACAAAATAAACTTTACTTTTATTTTTCTAATCTTCAACCTGTGACCTACATATTTTTTTCTCCTCAACCCATGCTTGCAAAAATATATTACCATTTTCACCTCAAGGTTGTGAAATATTCTTCAAGATGTCATGCCAAGACACTAAGGAGGTCAACGAGGTAAATATATCTACTTTTTTAGTTTCAAATTTTGATTAAATATTAGATTGAATTAGGTTTTTAGTTAAAATTTATTTTAATTTCCAAAAAATGATATTCCACCCCCAAATGTTGAAAATCCTCCATCACTTACTCATGAAGACCCTCCTAAACAAGAACCATGACAAATAACTCCATCAATTCCTAGAAATCCCTTAAGAACACAAGAAAATATAGTACAAAAAATAGAAGACAATAAAAAATACCTTGAGGAACTGATAAAATAAATCTCCACGTGAGGATCTTAATATTAATATGAAATGAATGGTCCAAACCATATATTAATTGATAAGGTGAGGTCCATAATCCCATCCACCCATAAATAAAATTTCAAGAGAGTATCTCATTCCCAAGGTTCTTTTATATCAATTTCTTAATTATTTTTAAGTTTCTATTAGTTGACTCAACTAAATCATTATCTTGCTATGAGAATGATAAACTTGGACTTGATAATTATCTTTTATATAATTTCTCATTATAATTTTTATAGTAGTAGAGGTTTCATCTAAAAAATAATTCTTCTAAGGACTTTATGAAATAATTCTTAATTAAAGACATCTTCATGAGTTCAAAAAAGGTTAAGAATACTTTCACTTTTTCATCATTCATAATATAAGTACCTAGCTTATGATTTTCACCTCTGTCAACAAAATTCATGGCTCTACCTTGGATTATTGGAGGTTGTAGACTAGTAGCAGGTTGAATTAGAATTCTAGGTGTATCTTGATTGTTGTTAGTATTTTGATCTAGCAATGTGTGGCAGTTATTTGGTGGAAATTATCATGATAGTGGTCCCTTTGGATGACTTTTCCTAAAGGATTGTAATGGTAATAACCCAACTGATACGTACACAAAGAAAATTGTAATTTTTTTATGTTTTTTTAAAATTTAATCAGACATCTATCCATATGAGATATGCATTTGTCCATATAGGATAGGCATCCATCCATGCAAGATAGATATTCATCCATACAAGACCCCAACCAATTGGTATTGTTTAGTTATGGACTATCAAATACAAATAGAGTAAAAGATCAAAACCAAATTAGTTTATAAGTCTCATTGTACACTAACAATAATCAACACCAATCAGTTGTAGTTGTTAAATATATTTTTTGTTTCATATTTGATATGCAATCACAATGGTTAGAATCAACACCCTTAGTACACTTTTGTTTTTCACGAGTAATTTCTAGTTGTAGGGAAAACTTGTTTACAAATGTGCATTAGTCCTTAATCACTTCCCCTTAAATCCTTAATTTTAACATCTAAAATCAAATGTCTCAATTATTTATATTATATAAACTTAAGACCTTACATATTCAATACTATAATTACATCAAATCTAGGATTATGGAAGATAAGCATATCAATTAATGAAATATGATGATGACATGAAATTCATTAATCATTAAATATTGATTTTCTAAAGTTTTAGATATTTTGAATACAGGTATGTGCAGAATCATCATAGAAAAAATAGGCCCTTAAGTGGCAATGAAAATTCAGAAAATCAGAGTTGGGCAACTTGACATAAAAATTTGAATAAGTTATCTATATTATTTCAAAAATATGTAAGAATAGAATCTATGGAAAATTGAATTTAGTTTCTAAACTACTAGGTTGATTTTTGTAAAAAAAAATCTGTTTGCTGAAAATTTGAAATTTCAATGCAGTAGTATTAAAATTTCAGGGAAAAAAAAAGAAGTAGGTTTTCTTCTGACCACCCTAACCATGATAAAATGATAATATATTTATTATAAGATTTTAGATATAAGTAGAGGACTCATGTCCGGATGTGATGCATATTTTTTTGTAATATTTTTTCAAATAAATAGTTAATTATGATTTTTTTATTACAAATTTTTAAAAATATAAAAACCCATATGTCTAACCACCTTAACTTGGTCAAAACTTCATGAAATTCATTTTTTCTTTTTTTAATCCTATAGTGTGCCAAGCATAGAATATGACACATGTTTTGGATTCAAAAAATGTGATACTGTTTGAAAGCTATATATGTTTTTCTATTAGACTGTCAATCAAAACTTTAGTCGTAATTCTATTAAAAAATAAATAATAATAATTTATTAGATTCTAAGTAAAATATAATTTATATTGGTAGAAAGCTGAGAAGGTCCTTTACAAACCCTTTTCGTTTCATCAATTTTGGGTAAAATTAAAGTCGTCAACCACATGGGCTAAGTTTGGAAAAGCAAGGTAAGTTGTTAAACACATTTTACGTGTTGACTTTTTAGGATTGGCAGGTCTGAACCAAATCCTGAGCCTAATATAGAGACTAATAGGCATTAAATTTTGTGTCAGCATATCGGATATCCAATTCAAATCCGATATCTGATTTGAATTCGATATATTATATGTTTTAGATCATGTATGAGTTTTAAAAAAATTATACAATCTTTAATATATGATTTAAAAATGCAATAAAGTTTATAATTTAATATATATAATATATAATAAAGTTTATAATTTAATATATATAATATCCAATAAATTTTATAATGTAATATATTTAATATACAATTTATGATAATATCTTAATGAATTATGTATTTAATATATAATATATTATTAAATGTATAATATTTAAATATTATTTCAATATTTTAGTTAATCTATAAATATTTAAACACATATATATATATATAATATTTAAATATTATCTCTTTCCCTCTCTCTCTCTCTATATATATCTCTCAAGTCTCTCTCTCTCTCTCTCTCTCTCTCTCTCTCTCTCTCTCTCTCTCTCCTCCTCCCTCTCCATCTCTCTCTCCCTCTCCCTCACTCC